>JAXGGA010003302.1:0-105006 GCA_038373865.1 Uloborus plumipes | reverse complement strand
GAATATATTATTACTAGGTGACCCGTGCGGAATTCCGCAAAAAAAAAAAAAAAAAACTCTAAACTTAAAATTTAATACGACAATTTTTATTGGCTTCATTTGCACAACATCGCCATCTACTGCCGTCGTTCTGACAACTTTTCAAAGAGATCAAAGACACGTTCACTTTTACAACTACTACAAAAGTGATACCCTATATTAAAATCAAATACCCAAGGCTACTACTAAACTAAATACTAACGTTATCGCAAAACTACCATAGTATTTTGAAACAATAAAAGTTACAATTAAGGTTTACCGAGCTAAGCCTTGGCTTGAAATGTCGCATTTAAAATTGATTTGAACAACAATGTAACGATTTTGACAGTTGAGCAAAAAATTTAACTTTTTCAAACTTCAATCGCTTATAAGTCGCTTAAACGTGGATTTTCGAGATTCTCGTTACGCGGCGCTAGCGGAGAAACGTTCTAAAGAACGCATTTTTTTTAATCTTTCGAATGAAATCAAAATGGAGACGATACGACAATTATTTCGCTAGATAGAGTCAATTTTGTGCCCAAAACTTGAAGTTCGAATAAAAAACGAACCGACACTTTTTAGAGGGTGGGTCTAATTTTCGTCAATAGCCCGCGGGATAAGCTTCAAAATCACAAATTTTCTTGCAATTCGATAAAGAAATGAGCGAGTTTCGACCGGGTATAGGATTCGGCTTAGAGAAATAATATATGGAGATTGTTTCTGAAAGTTCCTATGGGCAATTCCAGGCAACATGGGAACTCGGTGTTAAAAAAAAAAAAATGTTGAAAAATTGTTCTAATTTTTTTTGTACGTTCTCTATATTGATTGAAGTTTGCAAATTAGAATAAGGTAACTTCAGGTGAATCATTTTCTTTTCGTGAGAGAACTTGTTCTATGAGCTCACAATCTTGTAAAAGTCTCTCTCTGCTAGACACAATTTTAAACGAGCATATTTTATTGGTTTAGCCTGTTTCCACAATTTAATTGCATTTTTTCCTGGCAGATTTATTCGATAAGAAAACAATTATTAATAGTACATTTTGAAATTTATTCTTAAAATAATTTTTTAAAGTAGTTTTTAAATCATTAAATTTTGTGTAACGTTGAGTCACGAAAACTTGATTTTTTTAATATTTCCAAATTTTATAGCTTATAAATGAAATTTTTTTTCTGTTTCTCCTACTCATGTATATTACAAAAAAGAAATTATAAGCCAATTTAGAGTTTTTTGCTTTTTTATTCAAAAAATACGGATGTTTATTTTGTAACGTGAGTCACGCGAAAAGTGAGTTACAGTCAATACAAGCTAATATTAATTTCTTAAAAGTATTTAATGTGCCCTAATGATATTTTAGGGTCTAAAGGGAGGGTTAGCACCTGTATACACCTATATATAATTAATAATACTGATGAAATTAAATATAAATAGCGTAATTTTAATTCTTTTAGTGTTTTATAATCTTTCAATTAGTGCCCTGTTTTGGCTCTCAGCTTTCCAATGTGTAGCATTAGTTTATGCATGCACATATTTTTCTTTCGTATCTAAGAAAGGTTTTTCATTATAGTAAAAGAAATTTTTAAAATATTTAACGAGTAACCGCAGAATGACAGATAAGGTGCCGAGAAAAATTCAAGCAAGAAGGGAAGTACATTACATGTAAACAGAAACATTGTCTCCGGATGAAAGAATGTCTAACGAGAAAAGTCGAAATGCTAAAGATATTGTCTCTAGCAATTTAATATAAGCTGAAAAATAAACATATGAAACTCTCAAAGGAAATTTTGTCTAAATTCAAACTTCCTAAATATCGCTTCAACAAGTATACAAATATGTAAATACACTAAGGAAGACTCGCCAAAACAAAGAGAAATTCTGCTAATTCACCTCACAGTTAAACTGTAGTCATAAATGAGTTACTCAATACTCATCCGTAAATGTAATATACATTTGAAAAGAAGATTTTAATGTCCACCGAACTCATACTGAAAAAATTATTTATCCCAAGAAAATCTAAACGAAACTGATTTAAAAAATTAGCTTGAGCGAGAGAAAAAAATATATATATACATATGAAATTGGAAAATAAGAGAAATTTTAAAAAGCACGGTCAACATCTCACTTGCTCTTATTTGAGATGCTTAAAATTTAATTATTCATCAGTAGTGGATGAGAAAAGTAAGTACTTCGAAGAGCCTACTTCTGACAGCTGTCAACTAATTTTACAGCCATTATGCAACATTAAATGTTATGATTGGTATCAGATGAAATGCAATGGTGTGTAGCATCCTGTAAAAGTTTTCAGATGTATGAATTGAGAATTTGAAATCAGTAAAATGCAGCCACAGAGAAAATACGGGAAGTAGTATAAAAAAAAGACAAACATATGTTTTGGAAAATTGAATTGATGAATCCACTCTGTGACCGTTCAGAGGGGATAGATGGCAGCTGCTAAGGAGAATTTTAACCCTAGGTCTATGGGACAAAAAATTCGTGCTGCGAAAAATTGGCCGTTAAGAGGGGTGGCCGCTTTGTAAAAGTGACCGCTCGGAGGGGTTTTACTGCATTTAAAACTGATCAACTAAAGAAAACAAGCCATTAAACATTAATTTTAATTGAATTTAGGTGAAATTTCTACACAAAAATTTCAAAATAAGATGTAAAGTAAAGGACTAAAACGGAGATGTAACGTGAGTCACGAAACTATGTAACGTGAGTCACGCTCAAAATATTGATTAACTTAATTAGTGACGGCAGAATGAACTTTTTTTTCGTATATATCATAACTTAGTAACATATTTTGTGCCATGAAAAGCAGTTTTTAAATTTTATTATTCTGAAAGAGCAGAAATTTTAGATTTTTTATTATCCAAACAACTTGAGTTCCTTTTTTTTTGTAACGTGAGTCACGATGTTAAATTAAGGTTGAAACACCATCTATTTCTGTTGAAATTTAAAATGCTGACATCCACAGGTTCTGACTGCATACCAGATGACTGTCAACAGCTTTATTTAAATCAGGCATGGT
Source organism: Uloborus plumipes (assembly GCA_038373865.1). Taxonomy (NCBI): domain Eukaryota; kingdom Metazoa; phylum Arthropoda; class Arachnida; order Araneae; family Uloboridae; genus Uloborus; species Uloborus plumipes. The sequence goes on along the minus strand of JAXGGA010003302.1, from coordinate 101,962 downwards.
ATTTCTTTAATATATATAGCATTTACTTTTGTAAAATCACGTCAAATTGTAAAGTGAGTCACGTGGAATTGCCCCTATGCTGAAATAACAGGAATAAGAGCACGTGTTACTTCCAAATCTTCGCTTTGAGAGCAGCACTAACCAATTTATTCTCATCTTGGTAAATTTTTGATAGCAACACAATTATGTAAAAAAAATTATTATTTCTACTGTGGTATATTTGAGTCACACACATTTTATTTTTATTTGTATATTTCACGAAAATAAAGGGAGAAAACAACAACATGAAAGAAGGCTTAACAAGGCCATTACTAGTGCGTCAGTTAATTTTGGATAAATAAAACGTCGATAGGTAAAAACAAAACAACGTTTTTCTTAAACACATTTTATAGTTTCCATCAACAGTAAATTGAAAGTTGTCTTGAAAGTTTTTTTTTTTTAATCACTAGGAAGATAATGCGTTTATAGGGCTTATATTTCTCTCAAATTAGAGTTTATTTTTCTTTTTACCCGACTACGGCAAAGCCTAAAGGAAGAGTTATGTTTTTAGCAGTCTGGCTATGTTTGTGGTTAAGGATGTTCCACCGTAGCTCCCAAACTATTCATTCCATTTTGATGAATGAGGTGCCAATCGATTCGTTTTTGAGTCTCGAGTGTCATAGGCTACTTTTTACTGGAATTTAACAAGAGGAAAAATCGTCTATTCCTAGACAAGCACCGATTTTTAACTGATACTTTCGTATCTAAGTGTGTTTTAGTTCAACAAAAGTTGCAATCAACAATGAATTTCCAGTTTAAGGCTGACCTAGATTTTAGCATGAAATTATTGTTACGTACATTTAATTTTGTAATGTATATTCATTTGCTAATAAACAGTGGAGAAAAATTAAAAAGTTTTAAAAACCTGTAACCCGACTACAAAAAAGCTCTAAAAAGTCAGAAATAATAACAAGTTTAAAAAACTATAACCCGACTACAAAAACAAAAAAAAAAAAAAAGCACTGAAAGGTAAGAAACAAGGTAGGTGGTATTTAATATCATCGTCTTATTAAATAAAACAAGACGTTTGATATCTTAGCTATACCTGTTTATTTAGTTCTACGACTTGAACCCTCTGCAAGTTTCACATTAACAACATAATGCAATTCAAATGCTGTAGTCGTGCGTTGTCAACTACAGAAAAACAATTTGATAGAATAACATTATAACCTAATTTACCATTCTTGTATATACAGGGTGTTTCAAAAAAATGTATACACACTTTGAACTTCCATAGAAAATTATTTACCGTTCTACAAAGTTAAATTTCAGGAAAATAGAAATCTGAAAGTCCAATGTAAATGAAACATAAATAACAAATGTTAATACTGTTCAAATTGGTGACCTGTTGATGACTCATCACTTGTAGCTGTTCGAGGCCGACCTGAATGACCTTTATGCACATCACACACTGTTCCATGAACTTCGAATTTGTCTCGTATGCGTGTAATTGTTAATCTTGAAGGTGGTTCTGTATCATACTCCCTTCTCCACTGTCTTTGAACTTCATTTCCATTCTCAAACTTCCAGTACCACTTAATAACCTGCTTACGTTCTTCAAAACTCAAACGTACGTCCCCCATGTTGATATTACAAATTCCAACTGATAATATAACATAGAGGGACGATTATGCTGGCACCTGGCGAAGAAATATAACATTAGCCTTGTAGAGCGGGAAAACTACAATAGTTTAAAGTGTGTATACATTTTTTGAAGCACCCTGTATATAGATCAAACTAATATGTTTGCTTGTGTATCAAGTTTAAATGCTTGCTTTCTGTAGTTGACAACGCACCACGACTACAGCATTTGAATTGAATTTCGTTGTTAATGTGGAACTTGCAGAGGGTTCAAGTTGTAGAACTAAATAAACAGGTATAGCTAATATATCAAACGTCTTGTTTTATTTAATAAGACGATGATATTAAATAGCACCTACCTTGTTCCCAGTGTCTTTTGAAAATAAAATATGTCTTTGTTTTACAATCATTTACGTGCAATCTCATTGTTAGTCCATAGTAAATTTTATGCTTTGTTAGAAAGTTAAATAGAATCCTTCATTTCTACTTTTACTGCTATTAAAAGAAAGTTTTTACACTATTCCCTTTACACAAATATCGCACTACTAATTGAAACTTTTTACGTGCTCAGAATTGCTCATGCTTCATTGCAATTGCTGATTTTTTTAATGTAAAAAAAAGAAAACCATGAGACCCATCCGAACCGGTTAGCAGGTTGGTAGGCACAGGAAGGGTCTCGCAAAATGACGGGTATGAAGCTATTACAGCGTTCATGCCCGTCATTTGCGTCATTTCGCCAATCGGGGGGAGGGGGGGGGGGTTCAATCCACTGTTTCCGGGGGAGACGGGGACCCCACCCGTCTTTGCTAAATCAATATGTTTACATATATGTGGGAATGATTTTCTGCTGTTTTTTGGTATAACTTACTTTGAGTATTGACCCCTTAGCCCCCCCCCCCCCTCGTTGAAAAACTCGAAATGACGGGCCTGATAGCATTCCACTTAGTTAATATAGTTGGGTTAAACAAATACAGATTTGCATTTATCATTTCCAGTAGTGAAGCATTACAATTGTCTTACTATACTTTCTTATTGAGGAAAAAATCGACAAGAGAAAAAGTTTCACAACAAAGATGCATTTTATTGAAAAACCAAACAAAACGGAGAAATACATTTTCCAATAGCGACACACAAACAAGACATAAAACTAAATCCAAAAAGAAGCATAAAAAAAGCAACCCCTCCCCCCTCCCCGCAAAAAAAAAAAAAAAAAAAAAAACCATAAGAAAAAACTTCCGAAATAAAGGCCGACAAATATAACCAGGGGATGGAGAGTAGGAAAAAGGCAACCCGAAAGATACAACGGAAAATGCATTAAGCAGCAATTAAATTTACAACATTTTTTCAAAACTTCGCGAAGCGAATTGTAGTATTTCATACACACTGAGGTCCAACACGTGACAAAATAAAGTCCATACTCATTGAGCAAAAGTTCAAAATTGTGCGAGTAAAAAGTTTTCAGGATTATGAACTTTATGTTATAAAGTCTTCCACATTACAAAATAAATAGTCTACGCAGGTAGCACAAATAACCTTTAAACGTTTTATAAACGTTTTTAAGCGGTTGTCACAACATTAATAACCATTTTACAACGTTTAAAAAACGAAGTGTGCTACTTGGGTATAATTCTAGCAACAAAAGTTTAAAATATTTGCATTATTATAATACTGTTAGAAATTATTTTACTTGCTCATAATACTTTTATTATTTAATTCTTTCAATTCTATGTTTCTTACAAAAATATGTACAATTCGTATTTTGAATGTAACTTATGAACTGACAAATATTTAAATGCTTAATAAAATTATCTCTCTTGTACTTTTTGTACAATGGTATGGCAAGCAACTTCTAATCCTATTTCAGCTTTTACACATTTTTAAGAACGAGTTACTGCGCACAAAGTCTTAAAACAGTTAGATGTCCTAATATGCACTTTTGGGCTGAGAGTGCGCACTTGGTCCGAAAGCAGAAAAAGTGCTTCCTGGTCCTGCTAGTCCGCGGATTCCACCATGTGCGCTGCCTCCATAGATTCCGCCTCCAATGCCGCCATGTGCAGCACCTCCATAGATGCCTCCGATTCCAGCATGAGCACTTCCTCCAAAAATTCCAACTCCATTATGATGTCTGGACGCTAAAATGATGCAGGAGGAAGATACGATTTCAGTTCAAAAATAAACAAAATACAGTATGCATGCATACACGACGTTCAAGAATAAATGCAATGAGCATAGAAATTAATTGCGGCTCGTAGATCCATTATTAAATTTCAAATTGAAGGTCTTATTTTATAAAGCTCTGAAAATTTCCTCATTACCTCACTACCAAAAACATTTTGTTGGGGAAGAAATTGGCTTCTGAAACGAAAATAGTAAGAAAAAAGAATAAGAAACAAGAACATTTTTTTTTTTTTTTTTTTGTCGTGTACTGAGTCTAAATAACTGAGTGTTACATAGCGTTATTTAGACTCATCCTTGTAACTGCTTTTGCGATTTGTTGGATGTTATCGTCATAAAGGTCTATAATAAGTGACGGCAATACACCAATTTCTCTCAGGTTCGCACTTATTGCTGGACATTAAAGATATGACAAGGTGTAAGCTGTGTATCTGGAAGAACAGTAATAATATCGCAATAACAATAACAAATGATGATTTAATGACTGAAATTGGTCAATAGTTCAACTGATATTTAAAAAAATTCATTATTTTATTGAGGCAAGACAAGTAATGTGGATATTTAGTTTCAGAAGAAAGTCTTAATTTTTTTTATAGTACCAGGCTACTTTTTTTGTAGAGAAAAGTTGTCTATATAAAATGTTGTTTTCATATACATACCATTAGACCCATTAGGTTAGGCTTGTTGGCTCCCTAGCTCAGGCAGCCCAAAAATTACTTGTCCTATGGAAGATTGTTCCACTACATGGATTCAATTTTTTTTCACATTAATGGTTATAGCAATATAGTTTTTACCATCAAAACGGCCATTTTTGTACCTAAGTTGTTACCTAAAATGTTACCTAACTAGTAAAATGTCTAACAATGAAATATATTCTTCAATATTAATTTCATTTATTTATTTCTTAACATGAAATGGTTCATCTATGACAGCGTTTCTCAACCATTTTTCAGCTACCGCCGCCTTTGGGAGTAAATAATTTCCAACAACCCCTTAGTGAATTTGCAAGAATTATTTATTGACAGCTATTTTCCGACAAGTCAGTCAAGCAACGATACAGCATGGGTAGCCACAGAAAGTACTTTTTTTTTGCGAACTTTTTTTTCATAAAATAAAACCATTCTGAAATGATTTGCTTAAAATTGATCACAAATGCCTTCTGTAATGTTACTTTGCAATTTAAGTCAAATAAGGTCGTATTTTGCTCACGTATCTGCAAAATATACCATAAACAGGACGTTAAATAACTTAATAAATATGTCAACGGCGAACTATTTTAAGCATAAAATGTATGTAAACCATTCCAAGTAAGAGTTTTCAGCAGATAAAAATTGAAAAAAAAAAAGGTTAAAAAACTTGAGCATAAATGGGTTAATGACACGTTTCAAAGGGAGTTGAATCATTTTTACAGATTTTGGTTATTATAAGTTCTTAAAAGTCTAACCTTATTATTACTGGATCCAACTGATTTTTTTGTTGATTTATTACTGGATTCTGACTTCTTGTAACGCAATAACTTTAAATAGAACGCATCTCAATCATAATGAATCAGTAGAAGTAAGACTTCCCCTACTGATAGACTTAGAAACGGTTATACAATGGATCAAAAGTACTTTCAAGGAACTATTCTCACCAGCACGTCTTGCAGCTTCTGCCTGAGCCCTGTGGACGACTCCAGCGGGTGTCTGTTGAACCTCCATGTTGACGTCAGCGGGATTCTCTTTGCCATCGGTGCCTGGCTCGTTGGTCCTCACGTTGGCCCTGAACCCGGCGGCATCGGCCACGTAGTCCACCTGGCGGTAGAGTCCCTGGTGGTCCCTGAATCCGTAGGATCCGCTCACGCTGCCGCTGCCGTCACCGACTTCAGATCGAACGAGAACGCCTCCATCCTCGAGTCTGGACTGCTCTTGCAATTTGTAAGGCCGTGGAGTGTTGAGGCCCTTAAGAAAAACCATCAATTTCAAGATTTTCAAGTCGTGATCCAAAAATTGCATGTGAAATATGAATAAGCAGAGTTTTAAACGATATGCATGCTATTGGTGTCAGTAGCTGGGGAGGTCTAAACACACTTTGTGTGGTAAAGGGAATCAAACATTTGAATGTGTTGTACATAATTAAATTAGAGCCGATAAATATCTACCATGGGCAAACAGTTCATAAGCATATGTCAAATCCCTTTCTGACAAAGTTACAAAAGTGAGCAAAACATCAGGGCTTTGTGAGGAAGATACGATTAACGAAAGTTTTGTATTATAAAGAATACTATACGTGATGCACAGAGCCTTTTTTCTAGCAGGTAAAATGTAAAAGCCCTATAATCTTCAAAGCTCATTTATATTTATAAACTAGCAGTACCCGCACGGCGATGCCCGTGCAATAAATGTAAAGGAAGTTAACTAAATAAAGTTTAACTCACTCTTAAGACTTTTCTTCTTTTCGTGTGTACGTGTGTGTGTGTGACTAACTTATTTATTTTTAGCGAAATTTTTACGTTTCAATGGAACTTTTGACACAACTGTAGAGCCAAGATTTTCGAAAACTCTCAACGACCACAGCAATATTGCCCTTGAAATTTAATATAATTCACCGATTTAACCGTAATTTCAATGTAAAATTGGTCGCCAAATCTAAATTTATTAACATAGGGAACCGATTGTATCAGGTAGATCAGCCACAACCATTCTTCCATGATTTTAATGTGAACATTAAAAGGAAAGAAATATAATGTCTTTCGTACCATCTCTTTGAAGTGATTACAATCTAACAGTGACCCTCAAATAATCAAGATTTCACTGGCCGGGAAGTTTGGAAAATTTCCCGGTTAACTGAACAGCGGTGTTACAGAAAATGTCAGAATGGAACTATTATTATTAAAAATTTAGTGATGGCGGCATTAAATACATGTTTTAAACATGCAATAAAATACGCTTTAAACTGCAAACAACTACTGTTCCTTCCCAGACCGTTTTATTTTTCTTTGAGTTGGAGAAAGTAGTGTTTCACTGGCTGGGAGGTTTGGTAAATTTCCTGATTGTCGCCAAACTTTACGACGCCAAATGCGAAGAGGGAACTGAATAGACATCTCTAAATTTTTAACAATGATAGTTCCATTGTGACATTTTCGGGAACCTCGAATTTTGAGGAAGTCAACTTAATAAATTTAAATTCACTTTAACCTCTTCTGAAGAAAAAATATTATATCCTTTAGTTCAAATGCGCTCCACAACCTTTTAAATTCCACTTAAAGTCATGTTAAAGTTTAAATCAATTCGCCAAATAAATATAAGAGACAGAAAGTTAAGTAAGTAACAGGAGATATTAATTAATCAAATTGAATAAATTTTCAAGGCTTAAATCTATACGCAAATTTAAACCACAAAGTAACTTCAGGGACAAAAGAGCAGCTGATCAGGAAAATGGCTCTAGTGTTTCAGTTCTGCGTAGAGTTAGGCCTTGAAAATTGACTAAATTTGATTAATTAATATCTCCTGTCCTAATTAACGGACAGAAACGTGCTAAAACTTTTCTTTTTCAGAAAAAAAAAACCCTTTCCAACGATATATAATGTTTTGGGGTGGGGGAAGGTTTCCCCCCCTCAATTATGGCGGATACACCAAAAATGAGACTAATTAATTAATTTAAAAATAACTAATTCGAAATTAAAAATTTGGGCTTCGAGGTGCACGAGGGCGGGGTACGTTCGAATTTTTTAGCCAAGTTTCAGGTGTGTAGGTGCTGTGGGGGCTTCTGGCCAGCGGTTACAAACGTACAAACGACAAACGAACACCGTCATCTTTATATATATAGATTGTCCAAATTCTGTCTAGTATGTAAACATGTACAGAAGAAAATTACAGGTGCTAATCTCGTAATTTCCCATGCGAAATAAGCTCGGGCGATGCACGAAAAAGTATTTAACATCAGGACTTCGGCCTACGGCTGACATTTGGCCCAAAGGAGTCGGAGTCAGAGTCAAAGTTTGGAGACTTTAAAATTCTAAGAGTCGTTTTTGGAAGTGGTGGCTTTTCCTCCAGGTCCACAGTTCACAGCCTGGGCTATAAAATCGAAGTCGGAGTCAAATAGTTGGAGTTAAGATGATTTTGGGGCAAATGAGTCGGTGGCTCTTGTAATCAAGAAGTCTGAGATCCGTTTCCCTGACTCCATTATCCTTCAATAGTCCCGCAAGGAACCGTTTAACCCCCTATGCACTAAATCAATTTGTAAAAGAATTTTCATTTTTATTTTTTTCTTTTTTTTTTTTGGTTGGAAATACATCAAATAACGTGTGTACGGAGTATTAAAATTTTGACAATCACTGGGGCTTCTGTCCTTGAACCGGTATTTGCCGCTAAGAAAACTGCTTCCGATCGCTAAAGCCAACTGTGGGCCTCTCAGTAAAATGCAAGTAATAGTGCTTTCAAGTGCCAGCACGATTCCAGCTATATTAGGTTCACAAGACTAAACTAATGTAAACAGTACTTATGAGTACCGTCAGGGTACAAAGGGTTAAACAAAGTGCACTTAGAGATCATTAATTCTACGTATTTTTCTTAACTTAATTCAAATAAAATGTAGTTACATTAAAAATGTCAGTGCTATTGCAGTGTTACTTACCATGCCATATCCTCCGTGACCTGCACCAATGCCGCCAGCTAATCCATTAACTCCACCAATGTTTGAATATCCAACTCCATGTCCGAGGGCAGATGCATAGCCAACCAGACAGAAAATTGCCAGCGCAATCTAAAAACGAGATATATCACATTTATACATATTAGCATATAGTTATGCAGTTTATTACAATGAAAGAGATGATTTTCTTAGAAAAAAAAGAAAAAGTTTTTTCTTAAACAGAATTATTGCATTGTTGCATGAGAAGCTTTTAAGATATCCCAACCCAATTTATTTTTAGATGTTTTTGCTACCTGTGATATTTTTTTCAAAAAATGTGATTAAAATTTAACTAACATTGTTGAAATTAAAATCCGCTTCAATTTTGTTTCAAAATAAGCAGGGATATCTAAAATTTGAGAACAACGATCACCAATGACGTTTGAAACATTTAAAGAAAAATCTGGTATGGACCCCACACTACTTCCTTTTACGTGTAAATTTCTTAGAAGTTGCCTTAAGTGTTAAAAAAAGTGCTTGGAGTGAGTAAGGTAACAATTCAAATATTTACTCCCCTAATCTACCACGAAACAATGCAAAAAATATTTTACAATGGTTATTTTTCTAAATATTGCTGATTTTAATATCATTTAGTGAATTTTTCGCAAAATATCGCCAATAGCGCCAAATTGAACCCAAATTCAAAAAATAATTTTTTCGCCAAATTTGTCGCCAGCTTGGCGATATGTCGCCAACTTGGCGTCATACACTTGGCGACCAAAAGCTTGGCGACATGTCGCCAAGTGGTGGCGCCAATTCATATCACTTGAGTCTGTATTGAAATTAACATTGATTTACCCCAAAAAAGGGGTAAAAGACCCCTTTGGGAACATTCGAATGCAATCACAAGGGGAGGTGCACAACTAGACCCCCCCTCAGAGCCTACATACCAAGCTAGAAGTTTCTACGGCATATAGTTTTTGAGTTATGCGTGCCACATACGCACATACATCCGCACATACGTACATACAGACGTCACGAGAAAACTCGTCGTAATTTACTCGGGGGTGGTCGAAATTGATTTTTCGGCTGTTTGTATGTTGTTAGGTACATATGCACGTGCTGACAGGTCGAAAAAACTACGCGACATTCATTCAGGGGTGAGCAAAATCAAAATTTAGACCGAAATTTGAGTGAATTTTTTTTCGTGATCACAATACTTCCTTTACTACGTAAAAGGAAGTAAAAATGATTAGAAACGCGTTTATTTATCTCCTCCCTACATGTTTCAATAACTTGACCCATGTGGTGCTAAACCGAAAACCGCATCACATAAGTTAAATTATCCATACCCGCATAAGATATTATTGAAAGGAGAGATGTGTACTACTGTTTTGAAAATTAACATTTAGAACGTTTCACACTTTGTTTTCAAAAAGATTCAAACTAATATTTCAAAAATTAAGACTTTTTTCCTAATATTTCCTTATATGCTAAATCTTTATTTAAAATACAGGGTGGTTATAAATTAACAGGAGGTGTTTGGAGCCCTATAGCTCGCGAACTACTGTGCGAAATATTGCCGAATTTCTTGAGCGTGCATATTAGACCATGGGATTTTGATTTCATGAATAAAAAAAAATAGTTTTAAAAATCACCACCAAGTGGAAATTTGGCGCTGTAAAAGTGTATTATTCTGATTACCGAAGAATTAATTTCTACTGACAAAATATGCATCCATTTTATTTGCAAAAATGACTTTTTTTGTCACAAATGTGGTTCGATATGATCGCCATTGTAAAGTTGTAAGAACTGCATACGATGCACAACATTTTCTACGGCAGCTCGTAACATATCAGAATGGATTTCTTGATGAGAATGCTCCCAGTCTGTCATTTTACAGATAATCGCTAAACGCAACGCGTTTAGCGATTAGCAAATTATTGCATTCTATTTGGTTAAATGGACCACTATTTTGTTCGTGGTGATTTTTTTTAATAGAATATTCTACGGCGATCATATTAAACCTCATTTGCAAAGCACAATCATTTTTGCTTGGCGAAATTGATTTATACAGCATATTTTCAAGTTTAATTCGCGATATTCAGTGTAATACACTTTTACAGCGCCAAATTTCCCCCTGGTGGTGATTTTTCAAACTAATTTTTTTTATTCCAGAAAACAAAATCCCATGGTCTAATATGCCCCCTCACGAAATTTGGCAATGTTTCGCCCAGTAGTTCGCGAGCTAGAGGGCTCCAAACACCTCCTGTTAATTTATAACCACCCTGTACAAAGCGTTACGGCGAGTTATCTCGGGCTCGTATGAGTGGCATGTGATTATTTTCTCGAGAAAACTCGAGTGAAACTAAATGATTTTGCACCTACAAAAAATTAAAAATTCAACTTAAAATCTGCATATTTTGTTTATTTCATTTCCTTGAATTTAAAAACTAATTTTTTTTTTTTTTTTTTTTCATTTTTTCAAAAAAAAATTAATTGAAACGGTTAAATTGCACATGACTAAATTTGTGTACCACATTTCCGATTGATAAGGTTAAAAGTTTAAAATGTAAGAAATACTTTAATTTAACTTTTAAAGCAAAATTATTTTACTAAGTTAATAAGAGAAGTCAAAATTTATGTTTAAACTTTCCCATACTAGTTTTGTATGGTACAAGGAGGGTAAAGCGTTTTTGTGTCAAACACATAGAAAACACATACCTTAGTGAAATGCATTATTTCAACAGGAGGAGAGACTTCTTCAAAGTAAAGTTTGAAGATGAACTTTGAAAACTAACATACTCGAGCGATATTTATACTACGAGATGAATCTGACGTAAACCAAAGTCATAAAAGAAATTTTTAATTTTTGCAAGCTTTTTTCATATGAAAAATGTCACCCCTCTTTTTAAAGTATGTGTGGTAATTAAAAGATGAAAGCTCCCTTTCTTTTCTATTTCCTCTTTCACTCTTAGCTATTGTATATCAGAATTATACACACATTCCAAAGCGTAACGAACAGCTGAGTTTTCAAAACCATTTTCTTTGAAATTGAACCCGATTTCTTCTGCCCACCGGAAATAGAGCACAATTCGTACCAGATTCCAATGGAATTAGACTTGTTCGTAACGTTGTTGTACACAAGTAATTTCTTCAAAAGCTGCGGTATAATGTAAACAATAAGCAAATTTCATTGCTCAAATATGTGCAAAAAAGAAATGCAACTTTTTCCAATGATATCTTTTCTCCGCAAAATTCCCTGTCATTGATATTTTAAAATTTTCGGTAATATTTCCATCACATTTTTTACTTTTATTCTGATACCAGCTGCGCCACCTGGCTTTTGCATCGAATCTATCTTGAGAATAAAAGTTATTTCAAGTGAAGGTTGTGGGGGCCACGGTGGTCCCCCCACGGTCTCGATTGTCCCCACTATCGCTGGTTCGAGTCCCGTCCTGCCCATGGTTGTTATTTCAACCTCTCTGTACCGCAAAATCTGTCCTGCATTTGTCAGGAGGCAAAGCGCATAGTACGCAGTCCTCATGTATGTCGAAGCTGATGGCTTCTGTATAAAAAAAAAAGTGAAGCGTGTTTAAAAGTCCCGACTAGATCCTACGGCAAGCAGTACGAAAAATTAATCCATCGCCTAAAAGGTTTTAAATCCCCCGCTACAGGAAAAGAATAAAGCAAAACTAAGAATTTTATTTGTTAATGTGCAAAAAAAAATGGCAACACCCTTTTCTCATCAATAATTTCTTTCATTCTATTTAATTTCTCTCATGCTCGTGCAGACGATATTGATAAATCCAATTTAAAATGGATATTTCCAAATTTAAGAACGCCCATATTTTTTTTCTCGGTGAAGTTAGCACTAAGGAGTTTTCAAAACCGGGAGGAAGAAAATCCCCCTAAAGGGTTTTTTTTGCAATCTTTCCAATGCGAACAAAGGGCGAAATTCAAGTGAAAAGCCGCATATGCAAAAATGCGTTGCATACGCAAATTTTAGGGTTTTCGTATTCTTGTGTAACGTTGTTTGCGTAAAAGCGCCATTCGGTAGTGTGGTGTTTGCAGATGCAGTGTGCTACGCACTTTTGCTGATGCAGCGTTTCGCTTGAATTCCGCCCAAAATCGAGAAAATCCCATAATTATTTCGAGTAGAAAGAGCCATTCTAAGCCATTTTTGAGTCCTTAAATTGAAATTCGAACGAATCAGTAAATTTTAGGGTTCGAAAAACCCCTTCCCGGGTGACCAACTACCTCCCTGCTAAATTTGGTCCAGATCCGACGTAAACTGTGGGTTTATATAAGAAAAATACATACTAACACAGACGAATATATTCTCTGTTTTATTTCCATGGATTTTTGAAACTGTGGTATAATGTAAAAAATAAGCAAACTTTACTGCTCAAATATGTGCAAAACAGAATAGCAACTTCTTCAATGACATTTTATCTTTGCAAAATTCCTTGCTATTGGTGTACGAATCTCAGAGTGCTGGCAGAACGTGACCTCGGCCCGCTGGCCTAGGAACATGAAATGATTTTTGAACGAACAATGGCAACAGTACTGCACAGTGAGATTTGGGAGGTGTTGGCGGCTAGAGAACTAGACAGTAGTTGGTGTTTGGTTAAAATATGTGGTGTTTTCTGTGCATTCGAGTCGTCGATAGCACAGTTGGTAGAGTGGTGGACTGGACTGTGTATTCGTTTAAAGTCTGTGTTTACATTAAATAATTATTTTCAAATCATTGCGCAGTAAACGTGTTTATCGAAGATAGAATGCCTTGGAGACGGTGTTGGATCCGGTTCAAATCAAGTTTATTATTGGTATGTAAAACTATTTGGTAATATTTCCGCTTCACTTTTGACTTTCATTCTGATATTTTTGAAGCTGCGGAATCATGTAAAGTTTATATCATTCTTGAAGGCAGTCTTCACCAATAAATAGCACAATGGTAATCGTGAACATCTGATATCTGTTGATTCATTTAACCCATTTATGCGCTGTAGCCTAAAAACAAGACTCTTGTTAGTTACTGCATACAAAAACCTGTAATGGGTATGTCATTTTGCTAAAGCTGTTTTTCACAAATTCAATTGTCCTTCTTCTTGAGAAAACTAGTTAGAGCCACTATTTGGACATCAGAGTTTATTTATTGACAGCTATTTTCAGAAAAATTAGTCAAGCAACGATCCAGCATGGGTAGCCACAGAAAGTAAGTTTTTTTTTTTTTTTTTGCGAACTTATTTTTCATAAATTAAACTGTTTTAAAATGATTTGCTGAAAATTGATCACCCATGCCTTCTGTAATGTTACTTGGCAAAAGTCAATTCAAGTAAGGTCGTATTTTGCTCACATATCTGCAAAATATCCCATAAACAGGACGTTAAATAACTTAATAAATATGGCACCGGCGAACTATTTCAAGCCTAACATGTATGTAAACCATTCCAAATAAGAGTTTTAAGCAGATAAAAATTAAAAAAAAAATTGTTAAAAAAAACTTGGGCATAAATGGGTTAATTGGGGGCATTTTTTTCTGTTTTCCGAGAAAATAACATTGAGTATACACCCCCCTCCCTGGAAAAATTCGAAATGATGGGCCTATCTTACCCACTTTTTGAAGGTTGAATACATCTCTATGGTCTTCATTTATGGAAATTTTGAAAATACCGCGGCACACCATGAACCTTATCTCGGCACACCAGTGTGCCGGTGCACAGCGGTTGCGGAGCACTGATGTAAACAATAAGCCAATTTTATTCCTCAAATATGTGCAAAAAAAAAAAAAAAAGCAACATTTCAATGATATTTTATCTCTGTAAAATTCTTTTCAGTGTTACGATTGGTTTTTTAAAATGTTCACTAATATTTCCCGCGCATATTTGACTTTTATTCTGATACTTTTGAACCTTGCTTGGTAAGCAAAATTATTGATTTGGTTTTTTCCAACTTTTTAAAGCCATGTTTTTGCAGTATTATTTATACTACTGAAACGAAGTTAGTACAGCCTACATTTATCAAGTGCATGCCTATAAGTTTATTTAGTTTTTTTTCCTTGTTTCTCATAAAATATTAAAAAAAAAGAAAGAAAAGGAAAAAACGAAGGCTGTAAAAATTTGATTTAAATTTTTTTCAGCTGCTTTTTGAGAGACGTTCTGGGTTGATTATGTATAAATTAAAACGTATTAATTGTGGTCTTAACCCTACACTGCATGATTTTTTATTTTTCGTAGAAAAAAAATATACAGGGTGTCCACTCCAATCGTGGACCAATAGCTAATTTCTAAACCGTTAGAGATAAGTATATAGTTTATTTAGGAAAAAATCTCCAAATTACGAAAGGAATTTTGGGTCTATTCAATGTTTTTCAAAAAATCAAATTTTGAAAGAGTTACAAAATTTAAATTTTTATACAGCCCCCCAGTCCTATCAATCATATTTAGTAAAACATTCTTGACACTGTAACATTTAAAACTAAAAAAAAATCACTCTTCTACGACAAAAATTGACCGACTTATGACGTTTTGAAAAATCAAGATTTTGCATTATTTCATGACGTCATCGAGAGATCGCTTAAGGGATCGTATGCGAAATCCTTCAAAATCTTGATTTTTCAAAACGTCATAACTCGGTCAATTTTTGTCGTAGAACAGTGATTTTTTTTTAGTTTTAAACGTTACAGTGTCAAGAATGTTTTACTAAATATGATTGATAGGACTGGGGGGCTGTATAAAAATTTTAATTTCGTAACTCTTTCAAAATTTGATTTTTTGAAAAACATTGAATAGACCCAAAATTCCTTTCGAAATTCGGAGATTTTTTCCTAAATAAACTATATGCTTATCTCTAACGGTTTAGAAATTAACTATTGGTCCACGATTGGAGTGGACACCCTGTATGTGTTTGTCAATGTAATAAGAAAGCATGGAAAAATGTTTAAAAAAATTTAACTCTAAATTTTCACCCCTTTCTAATTAAAAATAGTTTTGTTGCCAAATGGCTACACCATGCATTCAACAGATAAAAATGATTGTAAATGATAGTCTTGAAATTAGTTCTTTTTTGTAAAAAAATAGAGGAATTGAACATTTGGTGCACTGTACTCTTGTAATCCTTTACATTTTGACATTTTACATTATTTTTTATATGTACTTGTACTTTTCGATGATCAATTCTGTCAAATCTGATGTCTTTTGGAGGCTCTCTCGCGCAAACTTTCCTTCTTTTCTCTTTTTTTTTTATTTGTAACTAGTTCCTCTGTAGCTAATGGTCTCTTTTTAATACGCTTTTATTAATTTCACATGTGGGTTTGTTTGTATGTATGTATGTATGTAACTCTGAATAAAAGATAAAATTTACGTTCTTTGCAAATATAAAAGTAATATATTTAATATTATTTTTAATACTAAAGGCTAAACTGTATTGCATATTGATGTATTATAAGTACATGTAAACTTAAGTGCGGATATTCAGTAGTTTTGAAAATCAGAGGGAAACCCGTGATGATCACAGTGCATTCCAATGTAAAAGCGTATTTTTTAGTTTTTTTTCAAAACTATATTTTAAAATTATTAATGACTTTACTTTCCCGTGTAAGCACAACGTTTATGCTAACTGAAATCTAAAATGAGCACGTTTTAAAGGCTTTTCCCTATTGATTTTTTGTTTGTTCACTCTGTTGAACATCAACTAAGCATTGATAATTGCGAGGTCTTATAAACGGTAGAACAGCCGAAAGTACCACTTTTGGGTCCGCATGATTAGATTATACCCTCCAAAAAGAGAAAGAAGCTAGCGCGAAACATAAACAAAGCACATACTTCATGAACTATAGAGATGAATCGAAGTGTTCCCTGGATGCTTACTGCATAATGTTGCCAAATGGCTACAGACGTGTATTATGTCCTAGATTTTTTCCAAATAATTATTTTGATGTAAAACGCATCTTAAACGAAAGATAAATGTTTCTTTTATTCATGTTATTTTTTTAAAAGACGAAGAAAAATATTTCATTGTAAAAAATAATTTCAAAACATGGTAGTTTGAGTGATTTTAAAAGCTATCCATATGGATTGATTTAAGAGCATGTAACTGACCAGTGCTGCCATGTATGGAGGATAAATGGTAATAATTGCTTTAAATATACCCAATACTTGCTTTTTATGCATTGAGTTGCCTTATGACTACATTCTGCTATTCATAAGGAGGACAAATTGTCCATGTAGCCAATTGGCAACACCATGCAGTGTAGGGTTAATTAATTGTGGTCTTTTAAAATCTGGCAGACAATGGAGAGAGATTCTTAAAAAAAGACTTTTGAGTAAAATATTTTCCTATACTCAACTATATTTTGCACATACTGTCGTCCCCGCTTAATCGGGTAACGGATAAACGAATACCCCGCTTATACGAATAAAATATTCCGGAACCCATGCCATAGACGTAATGTTGAAGATCCCCGCTTAATCAAATACCCTGTTTAATCGAATAATATATCTTTGAACCAACAGTATTCGTTTAAGTGGGGCCGACAGTATATACATTTTTAGAAGAAATTTTACGTCTTTCTAAGCAATGCCACATTGAAGTGTTTTCTTTTGGGACCTTAAACTCCGTGTAGTCCCTCTTTCAGTTTGGCAGTCTGCCAACGTCTCTCTTCCCGGTGCTTCACCTCCCGGGACCTGCTCACCGGCCTCTGCAGCTGTCCATGCATGGTAGCAAAGGAGCACACTCGTATAAAACACGTTGTATTTTGTTTATACATCGTAGTTTTCAAAATAAGTTAAAACAATTTTATCTTTTCGAAAAGAGGTGAGTCACCTTGATTATTTAATAATTTTACGAATGTACAATGCTCACTAATTAAAATAATATTATTACATATCAAATACCCTGGACGGAATTTGATAAAGAAATCCTCCAAATTTTTATGGATTCTTTCAAACTTTTACGTAAAATCCACTAGTCCATTTTTCTTGCAGCTTCGGATTTCTTGCAGAAAAGGATTAGCATTCTCAAAAAAAAAAAGTCAAAGTTTTTTTGCGTAATGAAAAAACTGTTGCGATATTTTTGAATAACTGTAATCATTATGTTGTGGAAGATAGAAATAGGCCTAATGAGAAAAATGTTCTCTTATCTTTACATAATTTATAAGGGATTCATTTTAATAAGTTGTGTTACTGTTTACATTTATGTAATGTTGGTTACGAAAATGGTACTATATTATTTTCTATAACTAAACAAGATAATTTTATCAGTAAAAGTTTTTATTTTCTTACATCTGTATCATGGCTACTTAAAAGTGCAAAATATTTATTTAAGTACAGTAGATACATAAAAATAAAATTAGTGCTACTAACGCAACAGTTGTGCTGTGAATAACGCAACAGTTTAGATTTGACTAACGTAACAGTTTAGATGTGAGTATCATAAAGTTAAAAAAAAATATTGCCGTTATTTAAACATTGTTACATTTAATGTACATTTTCATACAATATTTTGAATAAATAAATATACTAAATTGATTTAAAATATTTGTCGTAAAATCGCTCTATTAACAATCTTTGTGCATTTAGAGAAATCCTTCTGTAAAGTTAAATTACTCCAATTTAACCTCTTCCCAGCTTTTCCCGACTCGGGCAAGCGAAATGTTCCATTCTGGCTCATCCCGAGTGTAGCCCGGGCACTGTGAAAATTAACATTGCACAATCAGTCTTCCCAAATTATTTCACATGTCCCTTTTATGGTTTCGGACGCTTTTATTTACTATTGTTGCTACTAGATAACATAACTATACAGTGTTTTGAGCTGTAGATTTAAGATAAGAGTAGACGCCAACTCCAAAGTATAATGATTTCTGCCATGCAGAAAGCCAACTTTACAGGTAAATACTCATTTATTACTCATTTATTTAACTAGATATTTTTACATTTATTTTTAGGAAATGTTGCATGCGAATGATGCTATAATGTTTAAAAAGATATGTATGTATGAAAATAAGCATTAAAAAAATTGACATTTTTTGATCCGTAATCCCGAAATAAAAGGAGCCTGGAAGGGGTTCAAAAAGAATTATTAGTTTTTAAAAAAGAAGAGTGGGAAAAGCAAATTGAGTTTCCTACTTAAATATTATTTCAACACAAGAATCCAAACTAGAGTATTGGGGAAAATAGAAAAACGAGCTTAACAAAGGAGAACTTTTATATTTTGTAGAAACCTTCTCCATTAAACATCAAAATGGAGTAATGGCAGCTCACTGGATAACATCTGAAGCTGTTACATACTACAGTGACAATACACGCTCCTGTTGCATATTACAGAAAATACATCTAAGATGATTGAGAAGTTTAACCCATTTGCATCACACAGAAAAGTGAAAAACTCGTTCTTATCACCAAACATTTATCATTTTTTTCCTCCCACTCAAAATCACTCTCACTCTGATTACTATGGCTACTATCAGAAGAAATCACCATAGAACGTCTACGTTTTCTAGATCTATTTAACTTTTCACTGCTGTCGGAAAGATAACCATCCATTTTTTTTTAAATTTTTTTATGCTATTTTACCCTGAAACTATTCGCAATCACCTCTCTGCATTGATTGAGAGCCAAATGCGCATGGGTGTAATATACGCTCTGGTGATAAATGCCCAAGTGCAATGTGCGCATATATGCGCGCTCTGGTGATAGTGGCTAGGCAAAATGCGCGCATATGTGCGCTCATGATGCAAATGGGTTAAGCATTTTCGGTGATATCTGGAACTAAAATGTATTCTGCAAAATGCATTATGTAAAAAATATTTGAAATTTTTGTTGAATACAGTGAACTCTCACTTATGCGTCGGCCCAAGGGACCAACAGAAAAAGGAGCATAAATGAAAGAGACGTATAAGTGAACAAGCCTATTCAAAGGACTAAAGCACATCATAGGGAATGAAAAAGAATGTTTCTATGGAAAAGGGACATATTTTATCCGTCTGGGAACTTCTGTAGCGTAATTACAATGATAAAGAGAAAACAAAAATTGTAGCATACCTAACTTCAAACTATTCCCTTTAAAATGAATGCATAATAGAGAATTGTCCCTCTCCGAACTCTAGTTCATGCGGAAAAAATGCCTTCCGTGAGCAATAAAGGCGACAGATAAAAGAGGAAAGTAAAGAAAAATGCTTATTTTTTAAAGAAAATAAATAATTTTTTATACATTTGAGGGAAAATTCGGCGCATAAGTGAAATATGTATCTTTGCAGCGACGCATAAACGAACGATATACCCATTATTTTGCTATGGAGTGTGCTGGGACCATTTAAAATCGTCGTATAAGTGAAAAAGGCGCATAAATGAGGCGGCACATGAGTGAGAGCCCACTGCATTTCATTTTAATTCAGGATATGCAACACCATTCGTTTAACCGCTTGCATGATTATCCCGAGTTATCTCGGGCTCGTATGGTTGCAGGTAATTATTATCCCGAGAAAACTCAGGTGAAACTAATTGATTTAACGCCTATAAATAATTAAAAATTCAACTTGAAACCTATATACGTTATTTGTTTTGCTTCATTTTCTTGTATTTCAAAATTAAATTTAAAAAAAAATGTGTTTTTTTTTTTTTTTGCAATTTTTTCCAAAAAATAATTCGTAAGGGAAGTGGTTAATGAAGCAGTGATGGCAGTGAACCGTGAAGTTTGTCATTGGAAAGTACGGGAATGTGGGGCAAAGTGAAATAGCGGGGCTAAGTGCAATGGCAAAATATTTTCAGTTTACAGCGCCTCCTATCTAGCAATATTTTAACAAAGTCAATATACATACAGTTAATTTCTGTCAACAAATAGATAGATCTAATGATCAACGAAAACAATTATGCGAGTTCCTTCAAAATCTGATACACTTATTGTAATATTCGTGGTTTTTTAAAAATATATTTTGTTACGATACAATTATAAACTTTTTGTAATTATCATTTTAAGTATTAATTAGGACTTACTGGTACACAGTGCGATACTTATTTAGTTTATATTAGGCAAATTTTGACTTTGAATGTTCAATGCAATTTTCCAAGGACACGCGGGGCAAAGTGGATGGGACAAAGTGAAATAGTTTATTAAGCTCATTTATGCATTAATTTTTTTATTCACGTATGTATTTCTTTATTTATTAATTAACTTACATTCTTTTACCTATTAATTCACTTATTTATACATCCGTTCACTGATTTTCTTATTCTCTATTTTATTCACCCATTTTTTTCTCCCATACATTAATGTTCTTATTTATTTGTTTATTTATTTATTCGTTTATTTTTCATGAAAAAATCATTTATTTGTTTATTTACACGTCATTTGATGAAAATTACTGTTAATCATTGAATAGAAAATTTTCCATTGTAAAAATATTGTATTTTTAGTTTTACCCCGTGGTTTTTTAAGGTGGAAAATTTGTACCTCTTTTGAAGGTGCAAAATAACTGCCAAAAATGAAAAATAATATTTCAATGTAAGTTGTCATACAAAATACATTATTCAATCTTTATGTACAGTAATTTTCAGAATAAGTTTCCAATGCGTTCATTTTGAAATAGGTCTGCTATGTTAACTATTTCACTTTGGTTCACATTCCCCTATTACGCAATTGCGTGAAACTATAAACTTGCATATAAAGTTTACTTCTTAGAAGAAATATATTAAAGTTTTAATTAACTTAAAGCTAACGTCGTTCATTTAGTTAATGTATGTTTTTTAGATGCGAAAATAGTTAACTGAAGGGATTAATCTCACTAAATTGACAACCCTAATTTAGAAAAAAAAGGAACCACAATGCAACGTTTAAAAAGTCCTAAAATGTAAAAATGGTTTAAGTGCCTAAGATACGTGTGATACATTTAATCGTAATCGTTAGGAATTGTTTCTCCAGTTGTGGCATCACTAACGAAAATTCAGTTGAGATGTGCTTAATAGAACGTTCGTTCTTCTTGTTCTTGCGTTTATGAGTGTTCTTACCAGGAAAGTACGCGATCATGGAATAATGATTTTTTTTTTTAATGAGTACCAATCGAAAGAGCATTGTAAAACATGTTTCTGGATGCACGCGTTTTTGCCCTCGCGCCCCCGTTATCGAAATATAAGGTCCTAAAGTCAGCTGATTTTTCTTGAAAAAATCGCCAATTTTAGCGAGTCATAATGAAACTGGAAGCTGCGGTGCGATTACACTATTTGCATTCAACGGGAAACTTGATTCCCATTTTTGGTCATCTGCAAAGCTTTTGAAAGACGATTTTACAATATCGTTTTACTTTACCTGTACGAGTTAAAGCAAAAAACTACTATCAAGCCTATCACATGGAAAGCAGAGAGTTTTTTAAAGAGGAAAAACAATTTAATACAACACATCAAAATTAAATTTTATCGTACTATTTGCGATTAAAGCAGGTCCCTTGTTTAAGGGGAGTCCCCTTCTTAAGGGGCCCTTGTCAACAGGAGGTGACAACTGAACGTCCTGTTTATTTTAATTATTTTTTTTAAGTGTTCGTACCATTCTGTAGTATGGGGGGGGGGTGTATTTAGGGTTTTTAATTGTAAAAATTGCAAATATAAATTTTTTCAAACCACTTTTCTTTTGGTGGGTCCCCTATAACTCAAAGTGAGTTCTCCTAAACATTTTTGTCAGTTGCATCACTGGGTATGTAAGAATGGTCTTTCAAAAAAAAAAAATACTCAAAATTTAATAAAAATGTGTTCAAATAAAAAAATCAAACAGGAATGAGGTGTTTTCTCTGAGATATTTCGAAAAAAAAAATGTTCGCTCGAATCGAACTTGTTCCTTCATAAGTTATAAGTGAGGACAGGGGAAAAAATCGGAAATTCGAAATTGAATGAAATATTATTCAAATCAAAAAGTCGAATATGGGAGTGTATTGTCCTCACTGAGATTTTTCGATTAAAAAAAAAAAAACGAATCGGACTATGCACTCAAAAGTTATTGGGTGGGGGGGGGGGGGCAGAACAACTGACCAATGGACAGACTGACAGTTACACAGTTTCCGCAGCTCAAAACCCAACTTTCCTATTTTAAATTTTTCTGTGTATTTAATTATTTTTATTAAGTTGTGCTTTTTCGACTCAATTGTTTTGAGCGGTTTTTTTTTTCAGTGCATCAGGCCTTCTTTCATGATTTTTTTTCACCTATTTTCTACTTTTACAGAAAAGTAAGCTAAAACTTGTATTGATTTACAATTTTGTTAGTCTTTTCCTACCCGTTGAACATATAGCAGAACTAGTAAAGTTATTCTAGTGTTTTTAAACAGTACGCAATAATTATGCAATATGTTTTACATTTACGTTACAGAGACTTTTCGCGACAGTGACCAATTTGTTTGAACGTCAGGGGCTTTTACAATGAATGCCGACTCTATTAGTATATTTTAAGAATGGAAATAATTATTTCCCTCTACCATTGATGTAATTTCTGACGTGGATATAATTTTGCAGCTATTGATATTTACTAATTCGTTTTCGTTTAAAAATTATTTATTTTTTCTCGATTTCAATTTAAAAAAAATAAATGTTTTTGCTAAGAGTTGGCAGATAGTAAAACTTCTTGTATCGATTTTTTTTTTTCAATAAGAACTGATATCATAATCCATGACAATTTAATTTCTACCCCAAAGATTCTTTCATTTTTTGTACATGAGCTCATATTAGCTGCTTTTCATACTTATTTAATTATCCCGAATTATTCATTTAGAAACACGTGCAATATATTTTAACTTATAATAATTAATACATACAACTCAGTTCAGTAAAAAAACTTCAAATAAGTAAAATTCTAAAATGTATTGTTATTAATCGTAAAAAGATAAAACTTTAACTTCTTTGTAAAGTTTTCGCTCCTCTGGATAAAGCTCTCTGCTTTCCACATCATAGTCTTGACCAGCATTCTTTATTTTAGCTCATACAAGTAAAGGGTTAAGGTAAAACATCTTACTTTCTTTGAAAATGACCAAACATGGAAACGATGCGATGCTAAGCAAGCAGCGGAAGGGAGAATTTGGAACTAGCTTCAATTTCTTGCCAAGTCTTCAAATTTGGCTCATTTTCGGCCGACTTTAAGACCCCTCATCTCGAAAACGAGGGGACGAGGGCACTTGATCTTTGGGTCAAAGACATGTCTCAGTATGCTCTTTCGAATGGTACCATTTTTAACTTTTTTCATTATTACTTAAGTCGAGTACTTTCCTGGTTAGAAGTACTGTTCAATCGGAGTATTCTGACATACAGTATTGCACATATCAAATAACTAAGAAGTTATTTTAATAAGTTGTATTTTTTTTATATGTATGCACTGCTTGCTGTAATTCTTTTCAAAAAATAAATTTTTATGGAACCAGATTCT
Organism: Uloborus plumipes; assembly: GCA_038373865.1. Lineage (NCBI taxonomy): Eukaryota > Metazoa > Arthropoda > Arachnida > Araneae > Uloboridae > Uloborus > Uloborus plumipes. The sequence continues at coordinate 78,160 of JAXGGA010003302.1, read as the reverse complement.
TCAATAATATTCGCATACATTTCGTTAATAGAACAACATATTTGTGTAGCAGTATAAATGTTTTGTTAATTTTAAATTGTTCTTGAAAAATGTTGGAGAAATATGGTTTTACATAATTTTCCCCCTTTTTTTTTTTTTTTGTCGACGACACACATTGTTTAAAAGTTGTTATCGATAGTGTTCAAGGAATGGAATTATTTTATTTTTTTAGTATGATTTCCAGCTGAGGTATTAAAACCGTTTTATTATTTGATATTTTTATTTTTTTCTTTTTAGTGTAAATGTATTTCAGAAATAGTGTGATGTTTCAATTACAAAACTTCGCTTTGTTTTTTTCATGTAAATGCTTTTCAAATTCCTTTAAGAAAAAAAAACCATCACCGCGTCTAAAATTGTAAACGATTTGCACTAAAATTTAATATTTTTTTTCGCTGGAATTTGTGTGCTAGTTTAATCAAAACCATTTGAATATTAATGGCTTTCCAACGTATTTATAATTCAAAACAATATCAGTGACTCGCGACTTTGTTTTATCCCTCTTTTCTATTACTGGCATTTAGATGAAGATACAAAGTACCGTAGAGAAATGGCAGTTCTCAATTTCATGTTTACTTCATAGAAGCCATTATTGAAAATTGTCATCACGGTTGCTATTAAGACACACGGCAGTGTGTCAGTCAATTTAAGAAATGCCTCCTTAGTACTGCCTCCTTAGTACAGTGCCCACTACTAATAAAATCACTGGATTATAAACTTAGCCGCTTAATAAAATCAAATCTGGAAGAACAGAATCATTACTACATCAAAACACGTTAAAACCATCCTTTAATAAAATAATTAGCACCGTTTTATAAAATCAAGTTTTTGGAGAGTATAGGTTGAACCGGGGGGGGGGGGGGTTAAGAAAACACGTTTTTTCTTGTCTGAATAAAACTAGAATTTTCTATATCTTCAAGAAAGCAGAGATTGACAGTTTATTTCATTCAGTTTGAGTATAAATCGTTTGCTAGAAAAACATGCCTAAACGTCAAGATTTAAAAATGATTTTTACTTCCTTTTACGTAGTAAAGGAAGTATTGTAATCGCGAAAAAAAAATTCACTCAAATTTGGGTCTGAATTTTGATTTTGCTCACCCCGAATGAATGTTGAGTAGTTTTTTCGACCTCTCAGCACGTGCATATGTACCTACCAGCATATAATTAGCCGAAAAATTATTTTCAACTACCCCCGAGTTAATTACGACGAGTTTTCTCGTGACGTCTGTATGTATGTATGTATGTATGTATGTATGTATGTATGTATGTATGTATGTATGTATGCATGTATGTCGTAGAACTCAAAAACTATATGCCGTAGAAGCATCTAGTTTGGTATGTAGACTTTGAGGAGGGTCTAGTTGTGCACTGGCCCTTGTGGTTGCATTCGAATGCTCCCAAGGGGGTCTTTTACCCCTTTTTTGGGGGTAAATCAGTGTTAATTTCAATGCATATGAATTGGCGCGACCACCTGGTGATATAGCGCCAAACTTTTGGTCGCCAAGTGTTTGGCGGCGGCAAGTTTGGCGAAAAAATTTATTTTTTGAATTTGGGTTCAATTTGGCGCTATTGGCGATATTTTGGAAAAAAAATGCACTGAATGATGTTAAAATCAGCAATATTTAGAAAATTAATCATTGCAAAACATTTTTCGCATTGTTTCGCAGCAAACTAGGGGTTTAAATGTTTAAATTGTTATCTTGCTCACTCCAAGCACTATTTTAACACTTATCCTCTTCAGTCCCAGTTGAAGGTACACATATGTATACCTTCTAAGTTTTTATTTATATCTGGTTTCAAAGCAAATTATAACGAAAAAAAATAAGCATTATAAAATCTAAGATTGTAGCATTTATTTTTCATCAATCCCAATTTTTTTAGGTATTTAGACCTAACAAAGGTTTAAAAACTTGAAATTCAAATGGTTGAAAAAATCCGGACTGAAGAGGTTAAGGCATCTACTAAGAAATTTACAAGTAAAAGGATGTAGTGTGGGTTCCATACCAGATTTATTTTCTTTCATTATTCTGTTTCTCAAACAACAATGAGTTAATAGTTAAAAAACCCTTGTATAATTGTAAAAAATGTATTTTTTACACATGAGTTAAATTTGAATTGTGTTTTAATTAACTGAATTTTAAATATAGATAATAGTAATTAATTTATTTTTTATTTTGTTTTCACTTTAAAACCTTTTCTTTTTGTAATTTCTGTACCTCAGAACCAGAACGACGTAAGTCCAAAAATGGCGATTTTCACTTTTTTGCTTTATTGTATGCAGAATCTTTTTTCACATCGACCCATTGAAACAGTATTCTACAGGGTGTTCCAAGTTAACTGTCATGACCTTTATTTCTTCAACCGTTAGAGATAAGCATACAGTTTATTTAGGAAAAAATCTCTAAATTACGAAAGGAATTTTGGGTCTATTCAATGTTTTTCAAAAAATCAAATTTTGAAAGAGTTACGAAATTTAGATTTTTATACAGCCTCCCAGTCCTATCAATCATATTTAGTAAAACATTCTTGACACTGTAACGTTTAAAACTAAAAAAAAAATCACTCTTCTACCACAAAAATTGACCGAGTTATGACTTTTTGAAAAATCAAGATTTTGAAGGATTTCGCATTCGGTTCCTTAAGCGATCTCTCGATGATATCATGAAATAATGCAAAATCTTGATTTTTCAAAACGTCATAACTCGGTCAATTTTTGTGGTAGAAGAGTGATTTTTTTTTTAGTTTTAAACGTTACAGTGTCAAGAATGTTTTACTAAATATGATTGATAGGACTGGGGGGCTGTATAAAAATCTAAATTTCGTAACTCTTTCAAAATTTGATTTTTTGAGAAACATTGAATAGACCCAAAATTCCTTTCGTAATTTAGAGATTTTTTCCTGAATGAACTGTATGCTTATCTCTAACGGTTGAGGAAATAAAGGTCATGACAGTTGACTTGGAACACCCTGTATAAAACAAATTTCTTACCAATTATTTAGCAGCTTGAAAAGAGTGCGTGTCGCATCCTTTGCATGTATCCGACAATCGTTTAAGTCCTCTACTGAACAATGACGAAAATGGACTTACGTTAGTCAGGTTATGAGGTACAGATTTTATGTATGACGGTTTATAAAATCAGCCGCTTAGTAAAATCAAGTATTCTCGTCGCAAATGCGATTTTAATAAGCTGCGCCCACTGCATTACGGATATTGTACGTAGAAATAGATTTTAAAATTCAAAGGGTTCAAGCTTTAAGTTATTAGCAACGTGATCGATGTCATTAGATCATATATTTACGAATCTTTTTTCTTGAATCTAAGAGGGGAAATATTTATGGTTTTTTGTGCATTATTTCCATTTCAAGCCACTTTTAGTCCTGAGTTAAATTTGTGTTCAATTTAAATCGTAAAAAAGACTTATCCTAGAATCCTAATTAAAAATAAATGGACTTACGTTAGTCTGGTTCTGAGGTACAGATTTTACGTATGACGGTTTATAAAATCAGCCGCTTAGTGAAATCAAGTATTCTCGTCGCAAATGCGATTTTAATAAGCTGCGGCTACTGTATTACGGATATTGTACATCGAAATAGATTTTAAAATTCAAAGGGTTCAAGCTTTAAGTTATTAGAAACATGATCGATATCATTAGATCATATATTTAGGCATCTTTTTTCTTGAATCTAAGGGGGAAAATATTTATGCTTTTTTGTGCATTATTTCCATTTAAAGCCACTTTCAGTCCTGAGTTAACTTTGTGTTCAATTTAAATCGCAAAAGAGACCTTTCCTAGAATCCTAATTAAAAATAAATGTTTTGAGCATTCTTGATAACAAATCTAGTTCTGAAAATCAAATTTAGATTCGTACTATTATGATTGTTAGCGAAATGTGTAGTGTAGTATTTTCTTATCGAAAGAGCAAAAGACAAAAATACAATCTTAACAATAAAGATGTATTTTATTGAAGAATCAAACCAATACATAGAAAAAATATTACAATAGCAACACATACAACTGCAAGCAAGACATAGAGCTGCAGCCAAAAAGATGCATAAAAGACGAAACACTAGAAATATCAACCCGAAAGAAACAAAAAATAGCGTACCCAAGAAGAAACATAAAAAAAAAAAAAACCATACCCTAAAAAAGCAGAAGAAAATAAAATGAAAAAGAAACAGAAAAAAAAAAAAACACTGCACAAAACAGACAAAAGGGAAAAAAATCAAAGCAGCACGAAAATTTACAGCGTTTTTCTTTACAGCGTGAAGTGAATTATTGTACAATATACACAATGGAATCCAGACAAACCAAAACTTACACATATAGAGTGTAAGCCCAAAATTGTGCGAGTAAAATGTTTCAGTATAACAATCTTTATTTAATACTTTCTTTATTTTAATATACAAATTCTATTGTTCTACTAATCAAACTCATTATAAAACATTTAGATTTATTATGCTGTTGAAGATTTTACTTTCAACTAATCACTTTTATAAATAATGATCTTAAATTCTGCTTTCTTCTATAAGTATGAACAATTTGTACTATAAATGTGGACTGTGAACCGGAAAGTATTTGAAATCTTTATGAAAACCGTCTATTTTGCATTTTTTAACTTGAAAACAAGCGCTTTCTAGTGTCATGTTTTCACTTTTTTCATAAAAATTTAAAACGAATTACAACGCACAAAATGTTAAAACAGTTAGATTTCCTAATATGCACTTTTGGGTTGAGAGTGCGCACTTGGTCCGAAAGCTGAAAAAGCGCTTCCTGGTCCAGCTGGTCCACGGATTCCACCATGTACACCACCTCCATAGATGCCTCCAACTCCACCATGTGCACCATTTCCATAGATGTCACCGATTCCACCATGTGCAGCACTTCCATAGATGGCACCGATTCCAGCATGAGCACTTCCTCCGAAAACGGCAACTCCGTTATGATGTCTGGAAGCTAAATGGAGTAGAAGAAACGCGCGACTTCAGTTCAAAAGATCAAAAGTCAGGGCTCTGCTCCACATCAGCAGAAAACGCGACCGAAACCGGAGGCAGAAACCGAAAATCCGGGTACTTTCCATAGGAAAACCATTTAATCCATTTTACGTTTCTGCTTTATTTTTCTGCTTTACCTCAATGTGGAGCAGGGCCCTTACAGTACTTTTATACATTCAGAACAGTCAGGAGAAAAGTTGAACATAAAGATTCATTGCGGCTCGTAGTCTCGTTAAGAAGATTGTAAATGAAGAATATTAGGAGAAAATAAAGTGAGTAAATAATAAAAAAAGAAAAGAAAATTTCAGAAATAGTAACTACAGTAGTCTACATAATAGTAGTCTACAAAAATATGAATTGTGAAGAGATTTTAAGAAAACACGCTTTTGGTGTTCCACAAATACAAATAAAAGATTAAAACCCGATGCTCTTTTTATGCTTTATTTTCAAAAGAAACCAAATGTGCTAGCTTCTAAAAAAAAGTTGAAGCTCAATAGGGTATGAAAATGCAATTTAAAAAAATTTAATGCTGTTCCCTTCCCAGTACACAATAATACAGTGAACTCTCACCTATACGCCGCCTCATTTACGCGCCTTTTTCACTCACACGACGATTTTAAAGGGTCCCAGCACATTCCATAGCAAAATAATGATAGTATCATTCGTTTATGTGTCGCTCTAGAGATAAATATTTCCCTTATGGGTTGAATTTTCCCTAAAATGTAAAAAAACCAATTTATTTTGCTGAAAAAAATAGGCATTTCTCTTCACTTTCCTCTTTAATATTTGGCCTTTATTGCTCACGGAAGGAATTTTTTCCGCGTGAACTAGAGTTCGGAGAGGGGCAATTATCTGTTATGCATCGTTTTAAAGGGAACATTTTATAATTAGGTATGCTAAAATTTTTGTTATATCTTTATCATTGTAGTTACGTTACAGTAATTGCCAAACCGTAGTGATATGTCCCTTTTCTGTAGAAACATTCATTCCCTCATTAGACACTATGTTGCTTTTTAGTCCTTTAAATAGGCTTGTTCACTTATACGTCTAGCTCACTTATGCGCCTTTTTCTGTTGGTCCCTTGGGCCGGCATATAAGTGAGAGTTCACTGTAATTAACAAATGATGTATTGAGTGATTTATGTAAGACAATACTTGAACTGAAGATAACAATCTTTATTTGATTTAAACAAAACATCTGCTATTAGAATAGTTTTTGGAGAAAGTCTAAAATTTTTTGGGGTCAAAAACCAGAATACTTAAATTTTAAAAATATTTTTCTGTCCCAACTACTATTAGATATTTGCATAAGTAAGGGTCAATATGCTTCAGAGTATAGTTTGAAACTTTTTTGAAATTGAAATGATTCATCTATAACATTAGACATTTTAGCATTGATTTCGGACATCTTGTCACTAACGTTTGAAGAAATTTTTCGTTTTCGTGAATTTTTTAATTTTGACGGATTTGAATGTTTAAAATATAGCTGAATTATTTTTAAGGTTTAGTTCCCTTTTTTAAAGCTCTTAGTATTTTAGTATTACTGAATTTCGTATTATTCACTTATTATTGTTCCGTAAAGGCATCACATAGAGCTCATCATATAATATCCGACTGAAAGTCAGACTTACCTTACCAAAAGATTTTGGAATCTGCTATAATAAGTCTAATAAATAGAATTTTTTTCAAGGAACTATTCTCACCAGCACGTCTTGCAGCTTCTGCTTGAGCCCTGTGGACTACTCCAGCAGGTGTCTGTTCAACTTCCATGTTGACGTCAGCGGGATTCTCTTTGCCATCGGTGCCCGGCTCGTTGGTCCTCACGTTGGCCCTGAACCCGGCGGCATCGGCCACGTAGTCCACCTGGCGGTAGAGTCCCTGGTGGTCCCTGAATCCGTAGGATCCGCTCACGCTGCCACTGCCGTCACCGACTTCAGATCGAATGAGAACGCCTCCGTCCTCCAGTCTGGACTGCTCTTGTAATTTGTAAGGTCGTGGAAGGTTGAGGCCCTTAGAAAAAATCATCAATTTCAAGTTATTCAACCCGTTATTCAGAAATGAAAATATATTCATATGATAACGTATGATTGGTGCGAATTTGGGCGGGGGGGGGTCTAAACATGCTTTGTGCGCTAAATATCAAGAGGGAAATATTTGTATTTTTTATACATAATAAAATCTGGGGGATAGAAAGCCTTCCAGAGCAGCCAGTTAATTAGAGTTTGTATGATTCTTTTGTGACAAAGTTGCAACAGAAAGTCAAAAGAGAAAATCTAGAACTCAGTTAGGTGGATACGATTAACAAACATAGGCGTTAGAAAGAATATCGTTGACGATATACTGAGCTTTTTTTTTGCATTGGTATTGTAATGACGGAGTCTTAATGTTCAAGGATTATCATATATAAATGGCCAAGAATCTCGTCTAATATGCAGAAAATTGCATGGAAGTTAAAAGAATTATAGAACTCATCTGCCGTGAATTATATTGCATATAAAGAAAGGGAGATGCGTAAAATATTACTTAACATCATTACTGCGAAGTCGGAGTTTGGTTAATTTTTGTACGAAGAATTCGGCGTCAAAGTCGGAAAGTCTAAGACTCCAAGAGTCGTAGTTGGAGTCAGTCGTTTTCCCTCCGAGTTAGCAACTAACTGTGCCAGGGCTACGAAATAAGAGTCTCCGCATCATGGAATTGAAGTTCAAGTGATTTCGGTGAAACGGAGTCGGAGGCTTTAAAATTCTGAAAGTCGGAGTCGGTAAATTTTTCTCTAATTCTGCGGGCCTCCCTAACCTGATAGTCAAGCTTTAGTTTCCTTATGGAGTCATCTGAACAAGGAGCACTCAGTGATCCTTAATTCTACATAATTTTCTTAACTTGACATAAATGATATGTAGTTGCATAAAAAATGTTAGTCATGTTATAAAGTGTCACTTACCATGCCATATCCTCCGTGACCTGCACCAATGCCGCCAGCTAATCCATAGCCTCCACCCATGTTTGAATATCCAACTCCATGTCCGAGGGCAGAAGCATAACCAACCAGACAGAAAATGGCCAGCGCAACCTAAAACGAGATGTATTATACTTCCGCATATTATAATATACAGGGTGTCCACTCCTATCGTGGCCCAATAGCTAATTTCTAAACCGTTAGAGATAAGCATATTTAGGAAAACATCTCTAAATTACGAAAGGAATTTGGGCTATGAAATGGTTTTCAAAAAAAAAAAAATCAAATTTTGAAAGATTTTTATACAGCTCCCCAGTCGTATTAATCATATTTAGTAAAACATTCTTGACACTGTAACGTTTAAAAATAAAAAAAAATCACTCTTCTACGACAAAAATTGACCGAGTTATGACGTTTTGAAAAATCAAGATTTTGAAGGATTTCGCATACGGTCCCTTAAGGTAGTAGTCTGGTAACTCATGCCTATTTTCATGACTTTTTTGGAGGGTGGTTTTTTATGGGGAAATAAAAATGAATTATCTTGAATATTAAGAGTGTTTTTATTTACATATTGAAAATATAGACAAAAATTTATTTGAAAAAATTTAAAAGTTTATTACTATTATTATTGTCACTCGAAGTTGAAACCTCAAGAAAAATGCACGTGGGTGGCCTGTGGGTATTTTTGATATCAATGATTTATTTTTTCAGTTGATCGGCTTATTTTGTAGCAATAAAACAAAACGAAATCAAATAACTCCTAAAATAGTATAAATGTTTCAACTTAGAATTTGGCTTTCACTTGTTTTCGCATTTTTTTATCTTTACAGAACCCAATATGTGTCTCACAAGAAACCATTCAGTAGAAATAAACATCGTTTTGATGCAAAATAAAGAACTAGTGTGACCGATACATTACCAGCCATATCACTAAATTAATGGACAAGGAAAGAGAAATTTTATCAAAAAACAATTTTTAAGCTAATCATGCGCGAGTTGGAGGTATAGCAAAAATGATACTGTACAAAAATGGAAAAAATAAGAATGTACTGTGTATACTGTGGCTTAGGAAGGAATATAATAGTCTACTTAGATTAAAATGTCGAAAACAAATACTAAATATTTTTAGTTTTCAAAAAATATACCTTATGCACCAGGACGCGGTGCTTATTTCTTTTTAAACTATATTATACTTACAATACGGAGTGACAAATAAATGCTGAAGACTAAGCCATAAAAATATATATCTATGATAATCAGATACTGATGGACGATATTTTCTGCATTTATTCGTAATTGATAAAATAAAAAAGAAAAAATAACGTTTATTAAAAATAGAAGTTATACGCTATTTTCTGAACCAACAAGAAAGCGGCACCCCCTTCCCCGATTAAAAACGAGATCCTCCAAGAGTGAGTACTGTCCAAAGTAACAAAAAAAAAAAAAACGCTAAAATCAACCACTCTAAAATTTTCAAAGGCGCAGTTTGTGCAATGCTTTCTACCGCCCAATAAAACTACCCTGCAGAAAGTATACTCTATTAACCCTCGCATAGCCTCCCCTAGCAGCATAATCTTATGATCGGCCATTCATCGAAACCCGATGAAATTCTCATCGGCCGAAGATCGGATTCGATGAGTTCTCATCGGGAACTGCTCCAATATGTCTCATCGGACAAACAGAATCCGAGCAGCAAAATCCGATGAGTTTTGCTCGAAATACGATGAGATTTGGAGCAATTCACGAGCAGTGCAGTCCCGTGCCGATGAATTTAGGATCAATTTTGGATGCTCGGCTTATTTTCATCGGGAAAGTTGATCGGAAGGATAACGCTTTCCGATGAAAAGTAGCTCATCGAAAACCGTGCACGGATACTGATCGGAACGCTGTCATCGTGCGTTACGGGATCAGTTTACGAGGAGTTCGATGATCGGCCGAACAAAATTCGATGAGTTGATGCTACTTGGGTCTGTTGCAACACTGAAGCTAATCAAACTCCCAACGAAGTGAGTAAAATGGGACAACGTGCAAAAAGTACAAATAAACGCACTTGAAATGAGTTAAAAACTCAGCAAACAGCTGTTTTGAGGCTATCAAATGCAAGCCCCTTCATCAGTGCATGAAACCGAAGAATGGTTCACATGTCCAAAACCAACAGTTAACCCATTTATGCCCAGTAGCCTAAAAACCGGACGCTTGTTAGTTACTGCATACAAAAACCTGTAATGGGTATTTTACTAAAGCTGTTTTTCGCAAGTTAAATAGTGCTTCTTCTTGAGAAAACCAGATAGAACCACTAGTTGGACATCAGAGTTTAATTATTGACAGCTATTTTCAGTCAAATCAGTCAAGCAACGATCCAGCATGGGTAGCCACAGAAAGTAAGTTTTTTTTGCGAACTTATTTTTCGTAAAATTAAACTATTTTAAAATGATTTGCTTAAAGTTGATCACAGATGCCTTTTGTAATGTTACTTTGCAAAAGTAAAGTCTAGTAAGGTCGTAATTTTGCTCACATATCTGCAAAAATATCCCATAAACAGGACGTTAAATAACTCAATAAATATGGCAGCGGCGATTTATTTTAAGCCTAAAATGTATGTAAACCATTCCAGGTAAGAGTTTTAAGCAGAAAAAAATTGAAGAAAATTGTTAAAAAAAACTTGGGCATAAATGGGTTAAGTGAATAAGAAATGAGAGACGAACAGAAGTAGGAGCGGAAACTGGAAACGATTACGTCAGCGGAACAACGAAAAGCACATCTGTACTCAGGAAAACGTTTTCCTGTTTACTGAGTTTTTAACTCGTTTTAATTTGTTTTTTTTTTTTTTTTTTTTTTTTCACTTTTTTACTCGTTGTCTCATTTTGTTCTTTCACAATGCAAACGTTTCAACTGTTTCTTTACTATAGGGGCATTTCACGGTATTTGTGACATAGGGGTGTCCGTAACAACACTTTTTAAAAGTTTAAAATTTTTATATATATTGAAAAAGTACATTCTAAAGTATATGAATATCATATTCTTTTCATAGTTCACTTTATATTATGTTTGTAATTGCACTCAGAACATTGAAAATGCAGTTTTCACCGTTACGGACTCTACATTAAATTTTTCTTTAAATCTCGCTTAAACCGATTTTAAAGCCAAAACTGCTACTTGAGACAGATAAAGTAAAGGCTCACCTCTAATATAGCTAACAAATTTAATCAAAAAGTGCGTTCTATAGAAAATGATGGATTGTGAAAATGATGACCGTAGAGTCCGTAACAACAATTGGAATACAAGTTTAGTTTTTAAAGAAAAATTCAATGTAGAGTCCGTAACAGTGAAAATTGCATTTTCAATGTTCTGAATGCAATTACAAACATAATATAAAGTGAACTATGAAAACAATATGATATTCATATACTTTAGAATGTACTTTTGCAATATATATATAAAATTTTAAACTTTTAAGAAGTTTTGTTACGGACACCCCTATGTCACAAATACCGTGAAATGCCCTATTCCAAACTAAGTGTACACAAATTTTTCCCACCCATAGTAGAAAAACTTTTCTACCAAGAGGCACATAGAAAACTCTTACCTTTGTGAGATGCATTATTGCAATAAGAGGGGAAACTTCTTCAGACTGAAGCTAGAAGATGAACTGTGATCACAAACATGCTCGAGCCTTATTTATACTGCGAGATGAAGCTGACATAAACCCAGTCAACATAAAAGAAATTTTAGATTTTTGAAAACTTTTTTTCAATTTTACCTCTCTTTTATAAACGATCTATTATAATTTAAACCATAAAGAAGCGAGTTCTGTTCTATATTTCCTCTCGCATTATTTGCCATTGTGTATCAGAACTATGCTCACATTCCAAAGCGTAACAATGACTGAAAGTTTCAACACCTATCAAAAAATTTCAATGAAAGTAAACACAATTTCTTTATGCCCACCGGAAATAGAACAGAATTTCACACCATATTCAAATGGAATTAGACTGGTTTCTGACATTTCTACGCTGAAGTATTTGTTTCAAAAGAGGAAACGGAGAAGGGGTGAAGTGGACCTCAGGGGAAATATAACAAGACGGTGATTGAAATTGCTAGTTTATACAAACGTTTTTTAGCGAAAGAGAATGAATTCTTGACTCATTAAAAAATACTATATCATTTCTCGGTTTTAGACCTATTAAATTCAGACGAAAGAATTTTTTTATTGTTGCTGAGCAGTTGAAAATCTCTTATTTTGCTTGTCAGAGGTTGATGTAAGTATTTCTTTTCACATACCTGCTTGCTTTTTGCTCTGTATTTGCAAAAGTCAACATGTACCAACCGGGCCACATGCTGTCTGCTGGGCAATTCCACGGTAACTTTCGTTACATTTTGACTAACGCTTAGGCATTTAGCACCTCAGTGCAGACAAATATTGTCATAAAAACCTTGAATAAAAGTTTTCTATGAAAATGACAGTCAAAAGCAAAATTAAAATGCAAAAATATTCGATGCATTAAAATTTTTCAAAATTTAGCAGTCAGAATTAAGGCAGTAACTTACGTTACACAAAAAGGGAATGACATAATATGAAAATTGGTTCTAAGGCAAATTTCTGCTCTATTACAGCTGATTTCTTGTTTGAAGTATAATTTATCAGTTCCTTATAATGCTCAGGAATTGATTTTCATTAATTTAAAAATTTATTTAAAAAATTGGAAATTATGGGAATTTTTGACTGGGTAACTTACGTTACAAAATTTATTTACAACCAAATCTTAATTACAAAAATTAATGAATGTAAATTACAGCTTAGTTTAGATCAAAATATTGAAAATTAACAATTATAAATTGAATTTATAGAAATTTAATACCAAATTCAATGAACAATCGAAAATATTACATAACATAAAACTTTTAAATGCAAAATGGTCACTGTTATTAACAAGTTCAGGTAGGTTCAATTTTTCGAATCACGTTTTCTCATAATAAATTTCATCTGTCGTTTCTGGCCATATATAATAGGTTCCAACAGCAGCCATTACTTTTACTTTAAACTCGTTTTCTTCAATAATTGTCACAACTCAAGGATACAATGTATTTTCGTACTTCATCACACACCATTCACCGGCTTTTATCTGTTTTTTCTTCTTGTTCCTTGAAATACTTAACTAGACGAAACCCCACAGTTTGTATATTTCTAGTTCTCAAATGTTGATTGTCAATGTGCGGATCTTCAGAAAATAATTTTGACAAATTTTGCTTTTTCTGACATATTTTAGTACCATCAAGAATGACTTTTATTTTCGAATCTGTAATATCCACATGACTTTTCACATACCCCTTTTACAGCGCATCTTTCTGCAGAGTTCAGTGGCATTTTAATGCAGAATATAATATATTTCAGCTGTAAGAGATAAAATATTTTTATATTTGTTTTTTCCAAAACATATTTCAAAACTTTAAAGCATAACAGAAGTCCATTTCTGAATACTTTTTAGTAAATTAGCTCTTAAATATTCCGAATGCAGTGATATAGTTTAGAGATAATTAATATCTTAAAAGCCAAAGAAACATGTAATCTATATATGGGTGATTCTACAAATACGGGAATATTTCTAGCATGTAGATTTCAAAAAATTAATTTAAAATTAAAAATCTGAAAAAAATCAGCAAAGCACTTGATAAGTTACATAAGTAAAATAGAATATCAGCAGAGCTTAAACGTTTGTATTTTATTGTATTTTTGTATTTTTATTTTTTTGAAGGCATATGTGAATGATAAAAAGGATATGTGGATGACACAATGGGTATGTGGATATAATACAGTAAGTATGTGAATAACCCAAACACAATAGGTATATTAATGAAATTTTGTAACCAGTAAACTGTTAGACATATTTTTTAAACATTGTACTGTCATAGTTTGGCTTTTGATTTATCCACGTGTCTTATATTGGGGCATGTGAATGACAATAGAAAAAGGGCATGTGAATGACAAAACACAAGTAATTGTGTTCTTAAAAAGTCATATTTGAATATTTTTCGTCTTCACTTCGAATTAGAACCCACAAATGTAAGCCTTAGGATTACTCATTATCAAAATTTATTTACATGTACATTTTACATGCATTCTGTGGGGCATGTTAATGACAAAGATAAAAAACACTTGCCTTGAAAGTTGAGTTTAGCTTGCTTTATATCAAAAAGAATTGCAGAACAGCAAAATTAATCCTCAGCCAGGAATAACAAAGTTCCATGCTTTATTTTAAGATGTGTTGCCAGATTTTGAAATAAAACATTTCAGAGAAAAATATCTATACTTTTTAGACATGTGGATGACTGATAATCGCTGGGACAAAGTTTAGATTAACTTTTAGAGATTTTATTTTCATATTATTTTGCTTTTTTTGTGATTTACATCTTGCACACATTCATATTTATAAATAAAAAACTCGAGGAAAAAAAATCACTTTTTTTTTAATCTATATTCCATTGATTGTGAAAATTGCACCTATGGGACAGGGCATGTGGATGACATTTCAATCTAATATCCTTTTTTTAAAATGAATAATAATTAAATATTGACATTGTTGATAACGGAAATTATAGAGCAAAAGACGCATAAAAATATTCCCAAAATAGTTTTTTGTTAAATTAAAAACAAAAAGAGCAATCACTATGGAACATAAATTTGCCCATTTTTGTAGAATCACCCATATATAAAAATGAGTGTATGTATACTTGTTCTCTATACAAATCCACAGTTTGCGTCAGATTTTCATCAAACTTGACACAGAGGTTCCTTGATGCCCTAGAATTCTCATAGGCGGGGTCTTGAAATTTTAAAAAATCTAAAAAGCTCAAATTCAAGTTTTTTGTCAAAAAATGACCCTTTTATATAGGAATCTAGCCTATTATTAGGCCTATTTTTTTAATCGACAAGAGCCTTTAGGTTATAAATTGATAAAATTTATGGTATTTAAATATTAGCATTTTTCCAACAAAGATTAAAATTAAAACAATGAATTTTCATTTCAAGGCTCACCTATTTCATTTTAGCATGAAATAAGTCAAAAGCAATTAAACTGCTTTTTTTTTCTTTTCGACTGATAGAGATAAACCTTTAAAGCGAGAAAGTAATTTATTTCTGATTTATCAACCTTTCTACCTCGAGGCTCGGAAACAACGATTAAGAAAAACATAAATTTTTGAATCTCCATATATTATTTCTCTAAGCCGAATCCTATACCCGGTCGAAACTCACTCATTTCTTTATCGAATTGCAAGAAAATTTATGATTTTGAAGCTTATCCCGCGGGCTATTGACGAAAATTAGACCTACCCTCTAAAAAGTGTCGGTTCGTTTTTTATTCGAACTTCAATTTTTGGGCACAAAATTGACTCTATCTAGCGAAATAATTGTCGTATCGTCTCCATTTTGATTTCATTCGAAAGATTAAAAAAAATTCGTTCTTTAGAACGTTTCCCCGCTAGCGCCGCGTAACGAGAATTTCGAAAATCCACGTTTAAGCGACTTATAAGCGATTGAAGTTTGAAAAAGTTAAATTTTTTGCTCAAACGTTAAAATCGTTACATTGTTGTTCAAATCAATTTTAAATGCGACATTTCAAGCCAAGTCTTAGCTCGGTAAACCTTAATTGTAACTTTTATTGTTTCAAAATACTATGGTAGTTTTGCGACAACGTTAGTATTTAGTTTAGTAGTAGCCTTGGGTATTTGATTAGGGTATCACTTTTGTAGTAGTTGTAAAAGTGAACGTGTCTTTGATCTCTTTGAAAAGTTGTCAGAACGACGGCAGTAGATGGTGATGTTGTGCAAATGAAGCCAATAAAAGTTGTCGTATTAAATTTTAAGTTTAGAGGTTTTTTTTGTTTTTGTTTTTGTTTTTGCGGAATTCCGCACGGGTCACCTAGTTGTAAGTATATTTAGCTACCACTCTGCAAAAATGCCTCCGAAGAAACGGAAAGCAATAGGACAAGTTCATCCTAAGGCAAAAAAATGGCTGAAAAACGTGAAAATGAGAGTCCTGAGGAGAGAAATCGAAGACTAGCGACAGTGCACATTAGAGATATGACGGCTAGAGCATTAGAAAGCAATGAGCAGCGTGAGTATCGTCTAAGAGATCTGAGAGATAGAGCAACTAGATCAAGATAATCGGAGACAGTGAGTCAGCGTCAGTTTCGTTTAAAAGAACAACAAGAGAGAACTACTACATCAAGACTAAATTTATTTATTCTTGCATTTGAAGGTGAAACTAAGAACGTTGTTTATGAACAAGTTTTGCGTTAAATTTTTATTAGAATTTTTTGAGAAGCTAAAGTTTTATATTAATACGCACCCGGGCAACGCCGGGCATAAAGCTAGTTTATAATAGAGGTGTATTGTAATCTTATTAACAAATAGAGATATTTTAATAAATATGATTAATTTAAATTAAGTAAATACAGTACATTTAAAGGAATTCTTGAATAAATTACTTCTAGTAACCACATAAAATTATTTCACAATTTACTTTCTTTATAAACGCAAGTATTTAAGTCCTACTTAACCTTACTTTTAACTTACATTACCTGCATATTTCGGTAACTTACGTTACACATTTTGATTGTAGCACAAAAAATTAAATAAACAATATTTAAAAAAAAACTTTAACTATTTGCTTAATACACACTTATAAGATAGAAAATATAGCATTGTTAACATTGCATTGCTCTTTCTTTATGCACATCATGAACTTTAATATGTTTTTGGTAACTTACGTTACATAGAACAGTGCATTTTTGAAGTTTATATAAATCACACAATTTAATTGAAAACATTCGTTTAAGCAATTCACAATATTGAATTAAAGTGTAATAATCAATACTCTTCCTTTAAAACAGTTATCTAAAGCAAAAAATCGAAACTTACCAACGTTGAAAGATTGATCATTTGCCTTACGAAAAGTTAAATATTCCATTTCCAACTTCAAAGTGCTGCCAAACTAAAAATACTACATTCTTGACAGAAAATTAGTATAAATAATAAACTTCAAACATTTTTAAATAAAAAAATATGCAAAACAGACGCATTGCTGTAGTTTTATTTTTCCAACGCTTTTCCACACTTGCATGGAATTGCCCTGCTGAGTTTTTGATAGGGTAAAAGCAATCAAAACCCAACAAAAGCTTAGTTATTTCAGGGAAAAATATAACAAGACTACGATTGAAATTGCTAGTTTATATATAAGTTTTTCAGCGAAAGAGAATTAATTCATGACTCATTAAAAAATACTATATCATTTCTTGGTTTAGAACTATTAAATTCAGAAGAAAGGAGAAGATATTATTACTAGGAAGCTAAGAGTTTCTCATTGCTTAGGTTGCCTGAGGATGATGTTAGGGTTCCTTTTCATTTATCGGCTTGTTTCTTGATGTGTTTTGGCGAAAATTAGCACGTGCCCGCCAGGCCAGATGCTGTTTCCTGAGCTTTTGATAGTGTAAAAGCAATCGACGCCTTACAGCTTACATGCACTGGATTTAACTTACTTTTGAGCAGTTCGTGCTTGAAAATAAAGGCAATCCCACAGAAAGCAGACATTTGTCCTGCACGAAGTCCTGTATTTCATTTCAAAACGTGAAAATAATAAATAATAAATTAATTAATAATCACACATGTATGTTTGACTTTTAAAGCAAGTATTTTTTGTCTCATATTTTCCAATTAAAATT
This sequence comes from Uloborus plumipes, assembly GCA_038373865.1. NCBI lineage: Eukaryota > Metazoa > Arthropoda > Arachnida > Araneae > Uloboridae > Uloborus > Uloborus plumipes. Next base: position 60,460 of record JAXGGA010003302.1, on the reverse strand, counting down.
CTGAAACAAAATGCAAAACAGGTTGAGTGAGGGGAAAAATGTATAATTTTCTGTGAAAGACTCACCATTTCGTTCTTTTCTGAGACAAGCAATAAACAATACAGTGAACTCTGACTTATGCGCCGGCCCAAGGGACCAACAGAAAAAGGCGCAAAAGTTTTTAGAGACGTATAAGTGAATAAGTCTATTTAAAGGACTAAAACCCAACATAGGCTCTAATGAGAGAATGAATAAGAATGTTTCTATAGAAAAGGGACATATTACTACAGTTAGGAAATTGCTGTAACGTAACTGCAATAATAATGAGGGAACAAAAATTGTAGCATACCTAATTACAAAATGTTCAGTTCAAAACAATTCATTATTTGTCCCTCTCCGAATTCTAGTTTCTGCGGAAAAAATGCCTTCCGTGAGCAAAAGAAGGTGAAATATTAAAGAGAAAAGTGAAGAAAAATGCTTATTTTTTAAAGAAAACAAATTATATTTTTGACATTTTACGGAAAATTCGGCGCATAAGTGAAAGATTTATCTTTCCAGCAACGCATAAGTGAATAATACTATCATTATTTTGCTATGGAATGTGCTGGAACCATTCAAAATCGTCGTACAAGTGAAAAAGACGCATAAACGAGGCGGTGTATAAGTGAGAGTTCACTGTAGTTTGAAGAAAAGAGTATACAGGGTAGTTATACAATAACGTGAGGTGTTTAGAACGCTCTTTGCGTTTGAAGTACTGGACGAAATGTTGCCAAAATTCATAGGCGCACACAGTAGAAGCAAATGGAATTTTGATTTTTGAAATTAAAAAAATACAGTGAGCTCTCACTTATGCGTCGGCCTAAGGGACCAACCGAAAAGGCGCATAAATGAGAGAGACGTATAAGTGAACAAGCCTATTTAAAGGGCTGAAACGCAACATAGGTTCGTTCTGATTGAGAGAATGAATGAGAATGTTTCTATAGACAAGGGACATATTACTACGGTTTGGTAATTATTTTAACGTAACTACAATGATAAAGATAAAACAAAAATTGTAGCACACGTAATTAAACGATCGTTCCCTTTAAAACGATCCATAATAGGTAATTGTCCCTCTCCGAACTCTAGTTCATGGGGAAAAAATGCCTTCCGTGAGCAATAAAGGCGAAGATTAAAGAGGAAAGTGAAGAAAAATGCTTATTTTTTAAAGAAAATAAATATATATTTTTACATTTTACGGAAAATTCGGCGTATAAGTGAAATATTTATCTGTAGAGCGACGCATAAATGAATGATACTATCATTTTGCTATGGAATGTACTGGGAACCATGTAAAATCGTCGTATAAGGGGAAAAAGGCGCATAAGTGAGGCGGTGTATAAGTGAGAGTTCACTGTAGTTTGAAGAAAAGAGTATACAAGGTAGTTATACACTAACGTGAGGTGTTTAGAACGCTCTTGCGCTCGAAGTACTGGACGAAATGTTGCCAAAATTCATAGGCGCACATAGCAGAAGAAAAGGGGATTTCGATTTTTTTAATTAAAAAAATAGTCCAAGCATTGCTACCAGGAGGTGGATATTTTTGCTTTAAAAAAGTGTTAAGGTTTGGTAGGTAGGTTAAAATTTCAGTGGACTGTAGATTCAAAATAAATGTTCTCTTCACGTAAGTAGTTAAAATCAAACTCTTGACTTTTTATAAAAACAAACTTTTAATTACATATTTAAGTAAAATGTAAAATAATATTCTCCGCCAACAATTGGCGAGAAAAAACAACGTCCCTTCCATCAAAATATTTAAACTGTTCTATCTCTTTTCGTTTTTTTGTTGCCATTACAAGAAACAATTGATAGCGCAGACGATAAATGAATCAAATAACACAAAGAAATATTACAAAACAATTGATAGCGCAGACGATAAATTATTCAAATAACCCAAAGAAATATGAACATCGCAGACGATTTATGAATTCGCAACAAAAGGCGTATAAGGGTCATTCCATGTGAAATGAGCAAAAATGAGGAAACAGTACGGGCCGCGTAGTAATAGGTTTTTTTGTAAAATTTGGAGCACAGGTTCATTTTGTGCATATAAAAAAATATCTAAAAGGTTTTGGCTTAAAATTTTATATTTTATAATATACAGGGAATTCCAAATTGGCTCCTTTGAGCACCATTCACACAAATGCTAAATGTTGCTCTTTTGAGCCCTTGTATTTTATTAACTAGTTAATACAAACATAAAAGTTCCATATATTTGTAATCTTTGGAGTTGAGCAATTCAGCTGTTTACAATAACTTTTTAAAAGCCGTTATTAGAGTTAATTGTTAACTGAACTATAAAAATCGAAAATGGTTCATTTTCAATAAAATTGAAGGTTATTTTTTTCTCACCGAAAAATGAATTATGTTGCATACTTTTAATTTATTCCCAACAATGTACTAACTTTAATAGAAATTATACCTTAATTTTAAAGCTGTATTTTAATTCCTTTGTCCTTAAAATATTTTGTTAACTTTAGGATATTTCGTAGAACGATGATTTTTGTTTTTAGGTAGGAAGCAAAAAAGTATGCGAAGGAAACTTTGGAAAATGCTCCAATTTTACAAGAATATAGGCCATTATGTCTATCTGCTTGAAGAAGCTCGATAGTTGCCTTTTTGATTTTTTAAATGGACAGAAATAGCATTTTCGACGTATTTTACGTGTAACTTCAGAAATTCAAAGAACCAGATAAACGACTAAATGGAGCAAAAGCAAGTGTATTCAGCAGTAATTTCAATTTCTAAAAAATTGTGCAGGTATATTGGGGAATTTAGGGGGGAGGGAAGAATCTTGCGGATAAAAGTTATAGCTCAAGAAATATAAATAACAACGTCAACAAATGGATGAAATAAATGGTTTTTTTTTTCTCTCTCTTTCATTTTTTAAAAAAGTTTCTCTTAATCTCAGTCAAGATTTGCTCAGATTTTGTAATGCGTTCCAGTTTGAAGATACTTTCGTTAAGTATTTCAAGTAGTACCCAAAAAGCGTAACCTTTTAACCCATTAATGCCTAGCATCCCTTTTTAGAGACGGTGCAAAAAAGGGTCTGAATTTCCCCAAAATGAACATTTCAACCAAATAATAGTGTTCAATTTGTACCTTGGTATTGTTTCAATTCGTTAACAGATTGCAGCACATAACCATTGAAAAGTGCGTTCTATAGCAGTTTTAATATGATCTTTATCAAATTGCATCGATCAAAATCTCAAGAAAAAAAGCTAATTCTTCAAAGTTACTCCCAGCTTCCCAGTTTATGTTAATTTCTGATATTATTTCTTCTTATAAAATGTCTTTTTAAATATTATATCGTTGGTAGAAAAAAAATTTTAGTAAAAAAAGTATGTACCCTCTGGGGTCTATCGTAACTTTTATGGGACGATTTTTCTTTCCTTAATAAAAAAATTATTTTTTACATAATATTTGTTTTAATTATTTTTCCTGTCCGTTAAACACTGTTTGTAACCAGTATACAAAATATCTTTGGAAAAAAAATGTCCGGCATTAATGGGTTAATAAGGCATGCACACTACTGTAACGGTCCATGTGGATTCACTAACTTTATAAGAAAGCCATTCTTATCTGAAAAATAATACAGATGTAAAAAATTAGTGTATAAAAACTTTATCTAGACTCAAGTAGTGTTCATATGTATTAACGAAAACCGGATTTGATTAACAGGCCGTATTTCTAAACTGAATTTTTTCTTTAAACATGTCTTCATTTCATTGATGATTGTGAGGAAAATTTTAGGTGTTCAGTTGTTAATTACTTTGAAACAATGATAATTTCGTATCCCCAAAATAGCTATTGTTTCTTTATTAAATCGTTATTGAAACTAACTTTTACGTTTAAAAGCATTATTCTGATAAGACAAAAAAACCTTTGATTATAGCAGACATAAAGAGAAAATGTCATGCAGTTATATGTTGATTATTGTATGACTTTCGCAAACTTGCTCTTTCTTGCTTATAGTTTGATAGTCTCATAAATACCACAGTATGAACTTTTGATAGGAAAAGTAAGAAAAAATGCCATCTGATTTATAATTAAAATAAAATTCATTTCGGCAAAAGTGGGCTAACTTGCAATTTTTATTCTACACAGAAGAGCCATTGCTAAAGTACATAAGTTTCGCCAGCAGAGGAGCTTTTTTGCATTTTAAAGGGCGACGCAGCATTCTAGTCGAAATAAATATATGTACAGTCGAACCTGTTTATCTCGAACCTGCTGATCACGAAAACCTCTCTATGTCGAAGTTTTTCAATTTCCCTGCTTTTACAACATAAATTTAATGTTTTTTCGACTCTTTATCTCGAATGATTTTTCACGAAAACCTCTCTATCTCGAACTTTGATGACTCTCATTTTTGAACTCCATCTCCAGCCACCTTTATCAATGATATAACTTGGAGACAAAAATTCATCTTTTTTCACAATCCATTCAAAGACTGTGTTCGTACTTAAAGGTATGCATTCACTTGCTACCGATATAGTCATCACAATTAGTAAAACGTGGACTCACGACATGTCCTACAGAAAAATATTCAACAATATCAATGCAAAACAATGAATTAAGTATTCGACTTTGTTCCAATTGCTCATTTTTGTAAATTTTATCACAACCTCTGTATCTCGAAACCTCCGTATCTCGAATTTTTCTTCTGTCCCGTGAAATTCGAGATAGACAGGGTTGACTGTATTTCATCAGATATATCGCACATCCAGAATGAAAGGGGCACATCTCAAAAAATGCATTTTTTCGAAATATGTTTAAATAGCCTACCTTAGTACACCTTACATGAGAAACCAACCCATTTTTTTCTAGTGTTAACAGTCGCAGCTAAAAAGCAACTTATGCCCTTATCATTCTCCAGATTCTGCCGATTGTGAAGGGAGAATTGAGTTTGAAAGGGGCACATCTCTGATAATCAGAGTTCGCCGAGCGGAATTGGTGCAAATTATGGCTAGTACTCTTTATTAGACCGATTAAGAAAACCGTAATTTTGCTTTTTTTTTTGGAAGTGACACTCGTTTTAATTGTTCGTTATTAAGTATAAATTGTTTGTGCACAAGTACTTTATGAAGAGTTCCTTTTTTTAGAATAAGAAGAATAGTATTATGTAACCTTGCGTCAAATCATTAGGAATTAAAATTTGATTTAATATCGATCTGAAATGAAACAGCGATAGGAAGTATTAGTTGACAAAATGTTTCACATTTCAAATAAAATAAATGTATCTAAAAATCCTTAGAACAATTTTTTTCTTCGAGAAAACTTGCAATTTTTTAACATACTAAAATTTCCTATATTTCATACAGTACATTCTATCATTACAGCTAATTTAAAAATAATATATAAAAATATTTTTGTGTGGTAAAACTAAGCATCATGACTTCAGTGCATAATTAACAGTTTTAAATTCTACAGTCGAAAAATAAGTGAATCTAATTATTTTTATTAGTTTTGTTTATCAGCTTCCATGCTTTTATATTGAAAAAAATTGCTATTAAATTGAAAACAGTAACGTATTACCTAATTTGTTGATTAAATACTTTTAGAACTATTTTATAACTCTACTACACAGAACCCTTTTTGTTAAATGTTTGTTAAAAGCTACAAACTTGAAAATAACTTTGTCACACATTTAAAATTACTATACCTATTTAAGTACAACGTTTAAACTACAAGCAAGGTCAATATTGAGAAATCAAAACACAAAAAAAAAAAAAAAAAAAAAATCTGCAAACGATTTAGAGATACGTTTTTTTTTAAAAATAAATTTGAAATTCTTCGTATTATTTTTTTCCTTCGACTTTTTTGAATAGATCGTCTGCTTTGCGTTTAAACCTTCTGAAATGTTAAATCGCATCATTAATAAAGAAAGAAAACTATAATTGCTGTTGACTTTCTGCGCCCGTTTTGATCTAAATTCATACTCTGTTAAAGAGCGAAAATTAAAATTGGTAGTAGAATGTTTACATTCTGAATTTCGGTAAGACATCAATGTTTTACAGAAAGGCTTAATTTTTACGTTGAAACTGAAAATATTAACTGTATGAGAGTAAAATTTTGTATTAATGTTATTGGTATTGTCATTCCTGCGAAACTGAACTGCAAAGATGGAAATACCAATTACTGTCTAACATTATTTCGCGAAACCTCCGTTGAATCTGCGCACGCGCCAAGTCTCTTCTGACTCTCTCGAAATAGGGGGGAAATGCAACGAGGAAGTAGCAAGCGAACAAAAACTGAAAGCATTGGGAAGTGCGCATCCTAAACCTATCTCCCCTTTTTCAAATGGAAGCGTTCGTGGCTGCCAGGCGCACAATACGCAAACAGACAGTAGTTATTACTTTTTTACTTCTTTGTAAGTAGTACAGGAAGTAATGTTTTCTCGAAAAGATTTGCATTCAACTGCGACCTAAATTTCTACTTTACTCATTCTCGAAGGAATGTCTTTTTTTTTTTTTTTTTTTGGCGCATCCGACCGTGCATACGTACGTACAAAAGTATAAGCAACTAAAATGCCCTTTTTTCCCATTATCGAGTTAATTATCACGAGTTGTCTCGTGATGCGTAGGAATCAGGTATAAATCAAAATCCCTACAAAAAGTAGTGTAAAATTTCGCCTGTAGAAAAGAGAAATTTTATGATTTTAAAGTTTAATTTAGACCTTTTCGGATTTCCTAAAATTTCAGCCACTCTAAGAAATAATGTAAGTATTCCACTTAAAAGATTTTCTTGCAACTCTCAGCGTCAGCCCCCCTCTCGTAAGCAGTGAAAGAACCCTGGCGTGACATTCTGAGCATGAAAGGACCTACGTGCCAAATGTGGCTTAAATCCTTTGTAATTTTGGGATTTGTATGAAGAACCCCCCTTCCTTGGGGGGAGGCGGTTGCCCCCACTCATGGATAAAAAGAAAAAAGGCCCGATATAAATTATACAAAACATGCATCATTAAAAAATGTAGGTTAAAATCATGACAAGAACTTCAAAAAAAAATTAAATGGTGTATAAACCGATGCCCTTAAGAATAGCTATTTTGAGATGTGCCCCTTTCTTTCTCCACGAAAATGGAGAATGAAAGGGGCACTTCTCATTAATTACCGACTTATTTGAAATTGACCGGGAAACGCAGACCATAGTCACCTAGCAGAACCTTTATTCAACCAATCAATGAGAGTTTATCTAATTTCAATAGTTATTAGAGTCAGGGCAAGGATTTAAAAAAGTTTAAATTTTCAAATCGATTTTTCTCAAAACAGCTATTTTGAGATGTGCCCCTTTCATTCTGGATGTGCGATATTTATTCGTAGTTTAAAAAAAATTCCTCAAACTTTTTGCCTAATCTCAAACGCCATTGAGTAAGAAGAGATAGTGTTCTGACCTCATCTTTATACTAAATATTCGATTTCAGTCCTACTTAAATGATAGGTTTTATTGCAAGTAGCCTGTTATTTTTTCCCCATATCACGGGTGGAGATTGTTAAAAAAATTATATGTAATTGTTCATACTGTAATATTATATACTTCATAATAATTATGGAAACTCTCAGCAAATACTTCATAAAGACACTCTTTCAAGAAAATTAAACACGAAAGAAATGATTAAGTCTTCTTGCTAAACGTACAATAAATGATTTCATTGATGAAATTTTATCTGAATTCAAGTTATCCTAATGACAAAATACACTGAAAGGCACGAATTAATTTTTTTTTAACAAATACACTTCAACATGCTCCGTAAAAAAGAATTGAACGTTAAATGTTCAAACCCCTTTTGTTCAAACTAGCATCTGAAAAAGTGGAAAAAATGACAAGTTCAATATTTTATGTTCGATTTCATCATTAACGAATTTGACAACAATTACTAACTTAGACCAGGTTCTTAGTAATAGATAGTTTAACACTCTGCACTGCTTTTTTCTCTTATTATTTTTATTAAAAGAGCTAGCAGAGTAGCTTGAAATATAAAATAAATTGGCAAGATTTCAATCTTTGTCCATACCTCAGACTTAATGAACTTTCATCTTTCTAATAGAGTTTTTTCCAGAGAATTTGAAAATATTTTTGTTTTAAATGTGTGGTTTATAGCTTACGGAGTTACTGAGTCATAAACTGGCTATCATGAACTCTGAAAATGTAGGCTTAGCGTATCCTTAATTTCTGATATCAGTAGCAAAGCAACAAACAGTTTTTAAACTTTAATGCTTTGAATTCCCCCACAGATGTGCATGATTTACTTGAATAAAAATTTTCATTGAAATCTGTGTCATGTATGTCACAGCCGATTTGCTCATTTCATGTGGAATGACTCATAGCTGAATATCGTAGAATTAAATGACAGTTGACAAAATATGCATTAATTTTATTGGCAAAAAAAAAAAAAAAAAAAAAAAAATCTTCACAAATTAGGTTTCAAAGGCCAGCAATGCGAAGTTCCAAAAGCTGCATAAAATGCACTACATTATCCACGTTGGCGCGTAACGTATCGGAATTGATTTTATCACCTTAAACGTGAAGCTATTGTTTAAATTTCCGACATTGGAAATATGTTCTTCATTTGCACTCCAGTACCGCAGCTGGGCGTCCACTGATTGGCGACAGGTAGCATTTACGGATGAATAACGTTTTATACTCCATCGGACAGATGGACTTTGGCGTATAAGGCTTGAAACCTCTAAAAGCAAACACACTGCAACCATTGCCGGAACGGTCCAAACTGGAAGAGGGAGCATTATGGTCTGGGGAATGTTTTCCTGAGGTTCTATGGGCTCACTCATCATCAACTTCTTCCCGGCTTTTCCCGAGCTGGACTCGGGCAAGCGAAATGTTCCATTCTGGCTCATCCCGAGTGTAGCTCGGGCACGGTAAAAATTAACACTGCTCAACCAGTCTTTCCCGAATTATTTCACATGTCCCTTTTATGGTTTCGGATGCTTTTATTTACTATTGTTGCCACTAAATAACATTACTATACAGTGTTTTGAGCTGTAGATTTAAGATAAGAGTACGCGCCAACTCCAAAGTATAATAATTTCTGCCATACAGAAAGCCAACTTTACAGGTAAATACTCATTTATTTCTCATTTATTTCAATAGATATTTTTACATTTATTTGTAGGAAATGTTGCATGCGAATGATGCTGTTATGTTTAAAAAGATATGTATGTATGAAAATAAGCATAAAAAAATTGACATTTGTTTATCCGTAATCCCGAAATAAAATGAGCCTGGAAGGGGTTAAGGAAGGCACGATGGGTCAATATAAGTACGCATCTACCCTTACGGATCATGTCCACCCTTATATGAATATTGTTTTTCCTCAGGACAATGGCATCTACCAGCAGGACAATGCGAAGTGTCATACAGTTGCCAGGGAGCATGCGTGGTTCGAAGCGCACCAGGATGAGTGTACCGTTCCCCCCTAGTGAGCAAACTCACCTGACTTAAGCCCAATCGAGAATATGCGAGACCATCTCGATCGGGTTATTCGCGCCATGGATCCTCACCCGCGTAATCTAGCGCAGCTCCCCGCGGCATTGGAGTAGGCATGACTCAACATCCCAGTAAACCCCTTCAGGTACCTAATTGACTCTCTTCATGCTAATCTCGAAGCAGTACGCTCTGCGAAAGGCGGTTATTCTGGATTTTGACAGGTGGTCACATTAATGTGACTGGACTGTGTATTAAACCTCATTCTTAAGTAACAATAATTTTTTCTTGATAAATTTTATGTACCGTATTTTTCGCCGTATAAGACGCGCTTTTTCTCCCCAAAATCGCGGGGGGGGGGGGAGTGCCTGCGTCTTATACGGCAAATACAAAAGTCCCCTTTTTTCTAGATTTGTCTCCTTTAAAATTGGGTGCGTCTTATATGCCGCTTCTTATACGTCGAAAAATACGGTATTCAGCATCTTTTCAATCTCAATCCTTAAATATTCACAAAAATATATTTTTGCAGTGACTAAATTCCCTCATGTAGCAATGCTTGGAGCTATATAATTTTGTTTCGGAAATTGGAATCCCATGGTCTAGTATGTACAGTACACCCATGAAGAATGGCAAAGTTTTGCCCAGTACTTTTAGCTCTAGAGGGCTCTAAACACCTCACGTTACTTTACAACCACCCTGTATAGTCAAAACATTCGCAATAATAAATTAGAATGATGATTTTTTGATTGGTGTGGATGTTTTGGAAACATCGATGATTTAACAAAAACATCGATCGATCTTTTGCTTCGATGCTTTTCCCCGGACATTATTATTTTATATTTCAACAAATAAGTTTCTTAAAAATATGTGATAGTTATATACTCAACAAAAAACTTTTATCATTTATCAGTAGGTACAGTATTAAACTCATTGAAAAAAGTAATCTGTAAAATATTAAGAGCAAGAATCTGAGAAACTGTCACGCCTAGCATTATGAGGTGATTCATGACCTCTCAGATTTTCTCCCAAAAACTACCAAATGTTTATTATCTTATTGAAAGACCAAATCCAGAATGTTTTGCTCTAAAGTTGAGTTGTTTAGTTTTTATGAACCCCTAAAAATGAAAGTGCGGCATCAAAATTTAAGCGCATTTTCAAGACATGGAAGTTGTTGTGAGCCAGAACTCCTACCAGGAACTGTTTAAATCCAATTTTCTTTTTGTATATGGAATATAGAAGGCTGAAACTTTACAAAATGAATGTTAAATTTGTGGTAAGTTGTTGCCGTAAGATCAGTGAAGGCCCTCAAAACAAAGCATTTTTGACGTTTTTTAGCGTTTTTCAGGTCCAAAAACAGCTTGTACATTTCAGTTGGCACGGCAAAAGTAGTGTCGTTTAAAAGACCAGTGTAAGCACTTTAAAATAATGTATAAATAACTGAGGAAAGTTCAACGTGCTTTTAGTTGCGTGAGGCCGAAATATGAAAAATGTCATATTTTACCGATATTCAAACGGTCATAACTTCCTCTGCCAACAACATATTGAAATATTTTTTGTTGCCAATGTCATACTCTATTCTTTGCCTTAAAAGAACAGTTGAGTCCTTTGAGGCGAAATGTGCATTTTTTTTACAAAAAATGCACAGGAAAAAATACATTTTTTGAAAACAAAAATTTCATATTTCGCCTCAAAAGACTCAACTGTTCTATCAAGACAAAGAATAGAGTAATACATTGGCAAAAAAAAAAATCAATATGTTGTTGGCAGAGGAAGTTATGATCGTTTGAATATTGTTAAAATATGACAATTTTCATATTTCGGTCTTACGCAACTAAAAGCACGTTGAACTTTCCTCGGTTATTTATACATTACTTTAAAGTGCTTACACTGGTCTTTCAAACGACGCTACTTTTGTCGTGCCAACTGAAATGTACAAGCTGTTTTTAGACCTCAAAAACGCTAAAAAACGTCAAATGCCTTGTTTGGAGGGCCTTCACTGACCTTACGGCAACAACTTACCAAATTTAACATTCATTTTGTAAAGTTTCAACCTTCTATATTCCATATACAAAGAGAAAATTGGAGTTTAACAGTTCTTGGTAAGAGTTTTGGCTCACAGCAACTTCCATGTCTTGAAAATGCGCTTAAATTTTGATGCCGCACTTTCACCTTTAGGGGTCCATAAAAACTAAAATACTCAAATTTAGAGCAAAACATTCTGGATTTGGTCTTTCAATAAGATAATAAACATGTGGTATTTTTTTGGAAAAAATCTGAGACGTCATGAATCACAGGCGTGACACTCTCTCAGATTCTTGCTCTTAATCAATAATTAGTAGTTAAATCAGCGATCTCAATGGATTTTTTTTTATAGTTACAATTGAGTTTTTAAATTCGATGTTTTTGAATCATTGTTGTTTTACGTTCAATGTTTTATCCGAAGTAAATGCTTTATTATTCATCAAAAAAATTTTCATAAAAATATGCGATAAAATAGACTTATTGTTAACAAGCAATTGCAGTATGTATCTAAAAGGAAAGTTTTCTTTAACTGTGGTGGCTGCTTTTTTAGTTATTGTGTCGAAGTACAATGTCGATGTTTCACATTTGAGAGGGGGAAGGGGGGGGGGGGCATAAAAATTTGCAATGAAAAAGTGACATTGAAAATCAATAGTTGTCCCAGTATCTATCTCAAAATAAAAAAAAAAAGTTTTCTAAAATTGCCATCGATGTCTTACGGTCGGTTGCTTTCGAGAGACAAAGGAAAAACGTGTTATATCCGAATGAGGCCGACAGAGTGGTGTAGGGTCATTCCATAGAAATTTCAACCTGAGCTGAAGAAAAAAAAAATACCGAAGTGAAAAAAGTATCAAAAAAAAAAATAAATAAATAAATACATAAATAAATAAAAATCATACAACACAAGAAGTTAAAAAAAATTGAAAAAGTATTTTGATTAACACTGAGATAAGTTATATATAGTTTGTAATGTGTCTACTGCTTGTTATTCGATGGTTACGTTAGTCACACTCCATCTTGAGTAAAAGTGGCACCTAAGACTAAAAAAAGTTAAGATTTAATAAATGTGGTTTATGTTTTTAAAAGCCAACTTTACACATTTTTCAAATATATCATTCAATTTTTAACACTTGCTTAACTTTGAGAAAGTTTTCCCTCCCAACAAAAGCATTAATTTCCAGGGTTGTAAAAATGTTACGTTAATCACACTGCTATTTTGGTTTAAAAATATCTATTGTCAGTAATTTTTTTTTAAATTCTTAGCAGAAATGATACAAAGATACCGTGTACATTGTAAATCCACCAGCATAACTAAAAAATATTTTTTATCCTTTCAGTTATAAGTAAAAACAGTTAAAAATCAGCTCTGAATGTTACGTTAGTCACTATGGAATGACTATGTAGTGGTTAAGACGCTGGCTATCAAACCTGACTGCAGTCGGTGGATTTTCATGATGCAGAAAATCGACAGCGTCCATGTCGTGTGAAAATCCCTCGAGTACTTTTTTGGCGTATTGTGTCTCTTAGCAAAAATTATGTTTCGAATTTGGATTAAATTTGGCACTGTTGACGACATTTTGCGAATAATCTACTAAATGGTGTTAAAATCGGCAATACTTAGAAGATGAGTTGTTGTTAAACATTCCTTTCATTAATTCGCCACAAACTGTGGATGTAAATGTTTGAATTACTTTCTTACTACTTTAAGGGACTATTTTAATACTTAAGGCACCAAATATTAAAGTTAAACTTAAAAGAAAGTAGTGTATGGTCAGGCCCGTCATTTAGGGGGGCAGGGGATGTCAATTGCCCCCCCCCCCCTCGGAAAAACTTGAAATGACGGCCCTGTGTATGGTCCATACCAGTTTTTTTTTTTTTTTTTTTTTGATAAAATGTATTTTGATGGGCTTTTTGTTTTTATTTCTTCCCCTTTATTGTTTGTTTTTCTTTTCTTTTCTTTCTTTTTTTTTTTTGAAAACTATAGCATATTTTGATTTCATGAAAAAAAATATATACTAGCTGCATTGCTCAAAAGGCGATACTCCATTACTCAATTGCTTATTTACTTATTACATATCTATTTCATCAGTTGAGATATACATATATTGTTTTTAGAAATGAGCGATAATTTTTAAAAAGGTATGTTTGACATAATTTGCAGTCTTAGATGATTAAGAGAATATTGATGATATGCTAGAACATCTGTTTCAGTACGCAGGAAAATAGACTCGTTTAGTTCTTGACCAAAATTCTTGGTATTTATTTGTTCTTTGTTTTTCTGTAATTATTTCTATGTAATAGCATAGCTATTTCATTGTAAATTAGTTGTATCATTTACATTGCAAATAATAACCTTTCCGAGAACTCTAAATTAAAAATAAATCTGTTTTGAGCATTCCTCTTAGCTAATCTACGCCTAAAAATCCAATTTTAATTATAGTATAAAATCTCTAAGGAGGAAATAGACTTGTAATACTATACTTTCTTACCAAAACAGAAAAAGACACGAACAAAAACTTAATAAAAATGCATTTTATTGAAGAACCAAACGAAAACATAGAAAAACAAATTCCAGTAGCAATACACGAGGAAGGCACAACACTGCCACCAAAAAGTAGCCCAAAAGGACGAAACAGCAGCAATAGCAACCCAAAAAAACACACGAAAACGCACCCTAAAAGAAACATAGAAAAACACACCCGAAAGAAGCACAAGAAAGTATAACGCAAAAGAAACATTAGAAAAAACAACATAAAACAGACAAAAGAAAACAAATTGAAGCAGCCCTTAAATTTACAGCATTTTTCTACACAACAAGAAGTGAGTTGTTGTACTATTATACACATATTGTTGTCCAATACCAGACAAACCAAACCATATTTATATACAGTAAAAGAACAAAAATTGCCCCATGAGCTTCATGTAATACATTTTTTGGAGTTAAACAAGGTAAATATATTATTATTCTGCCAACCAAACGTTTTACTAAATAATTACATTCATAATGCTGTTAAAGATTTCACTTTCAATTAATAACTTTTATTAATTAATAAACTCACTCTTTTTTCTTCTATAAGTATGAACAGTTTGTACTATAAATGTAAATTGCGAACCGTTAAATGTGAAAAACCTTAATGAAAACCGTCTATTTTGCATTTTTTTTTTAAATTAAAGACAAACATTTTCTGTTGTCGTACATAACGTTTTGCAAAAAAATTTGAAACGAATTAGAATACACAAACTTTTAAAAATAATAAAATGGTCCTAATATGCACTTTTGGGCTGAGAGTGCGCACTTGGTCCGAAAGCTGAAAAAGCACCTCCTGGTCCCGCTAGTCCACGAACTCCACCATGTGCAGCACCTCCATAGATGCCTCCGATTCCTCCTCCAATTCCACCATGTGCGCCATTTCCATAGATTCCACCAATTCCTCCTCCGATTCCACCATGTGCACCATTTCCGTAGATGCCACCAATTGCTCCTCCAATTCCACCATGTGCACCATTTCCATAAATGCCGCCGATTCCAGCATGAGCACTTCCTCCAAAAATGCCAACTCCGCTATGATGTCTGGAGGCTAAAATGGGGCAAAAGGAAGGTACGATATAAGTTCAAAAGATAAAAAAATACAGTATGTTATGGATTCATAACTTTTCAAACATTCAAGAGTAACTGCAATGAGCATAAAGATTAATTTCTATTCGTAGTTTCGTTATGAAGATTCCAATTAAAAATCAATAGAAAACATTTAAGTAAATGAAAATAGAAAAGGATAAAATTTTTGAAACTGCAATAATAATAATTCTGTCAAGGGCATGCGAAAAACAGTGGCGGCTACAAAAATAAATACTAGAGATATTTGTAGGAAACACCTTTCTAACTTTCCGCTAACACAAGTTAGGTATTGGAATTTGCCAATCTTTCTGTGCTTTATTTTCAGTGGAAACCGCATATGCAAGTTTCTACTAAGCTTGAATGCCAAACCCGCTTTTTAAAATATCTCTCCGCTAAATATCATACAGTTTTAATGAACCAAAGTGTTGTAATGTATTATTTGGATCCCGGATAATGGAATGTCCCGCTTATTAGAATATTTCTTCGTGGCAAAATTTTTATTCCATTAAGTGGGCTCAACTGTAGATATTAAAAGCTCCAAAAAAAAAAGGCTATACTGCTGCTAGTTTTCCCAGGTTGAAACAATAATTAGCAAATGATGTATTCAACGATTGATGTAAAGCAATACTTGAACTGAAGATAAAAGTTTGTTTATTAAATTGAAACAAGAAAGCATGAGTAATGTGGATAGTTTTTGAAGAAACGCCCAATTTTTTGGGGTAGTAATACTAGGATACTCTTAATTTTAAATATATATATATGTATACAAACTGCTGTTATATAGTTACATAGAAATGATGCAATATGCATCATCGTATATTTTGAAACAGTTTTCAAATTTGAAATGATTCATCTATACAACTAAAATTTTAGCATTCATTTATGACATCTTGTCACTAAAGATTGAAGAAAGTTTGCGTTTTCGTGATTTTTTTTAATTTTTCAATTTTGACCGATTCGGAGGTTTGAAGATAGCTGAATCTATTGATTTAGGTTTGTTTCTTTTTTTTTATGTTCTGAAGAATGTTTTATTGCTACTATTATTACTGGATTCTCCTTCTTACTCGCTTTCTATTGTTCTATAATGGTATCACAAAGAAGCTCATCTCAAAAGTAGAAGTTTGACTTTTCTTACCACAAAAGATTTTGGAATCTTTTATAATATTGAAATAAATATAATTTTTTTCAAGAAACTATTCGTACCAGCACGTCTTGCAGCTTCTGCTTGAGCCCTGTGGACGACTCCAGCGGGTGTCTGTTCAACCAGCATGTTGACGTCAGCGGGATTTTCCTTGCCATCGGTGCCCGGCTCGTTGGTCCTCACGTTGGCCCTGAACCCGGCGGCATCGGCCACGTAGTCCACCAAGCGGTAGAGTCCCTGGTGGTCCCTGTATCCGTAAGATCCGCTCACACTACCGCTGCCGTCACCGACTTCAGATCGAATGAGAACGCCTCCATCCTCGAGTCTGGACTGCTCTTGCAGTTTGTAAGGGCGTGGAATGTTGAGGCCCTTAAAAAATAATTAATTTCTAGTTACTCGGAAATTACATAAATGAACAATTAATTAAAATGATGTACGCGCTTTTGGTACGCATTGACGGTTGATTATAAACATGCCTTGTGCACGAAGAAAATAAGAGGTTTTATTCGATTTTTTTAATACATAATTGTTTCGGAACTGAGAAAGAGTGACACCTAAGACATCCCATTGATTGACGTATCTATGATTTGTGAAGTTTATTCCAACGTTAGAGATGCACAAATATGCATGTATACCGCAGACACGTGTTTCGAGGCTACAAGGAGCCTCTTTTTCAATGCAAGAGGTGTGAGCTTTAGGATGAAGAGTCATCCGATAAAAGCAACACTTTCAAACAAAAGACAGTATAAATAGCAAGAACTGGATATTAACAAAACAAACAAGACAATGCTTAGAGCCGAAATTTATTACATGAAACCATCAAGAAAAAACCGTTAAGAAATAAGTTTCCAAAAGATCCCATAGATCATAAACATTGTCAAAAAATGAAACCACTTATGAATAAATTAGCAATAAATTTGCAAATAGGGAAAAAATATGTACCGAAAAACAGCAGAAAAAAAATGAAATAAAATGAAATAAAATATATATTTATTATTATTATATTTCATTTTTTTTTTCTGCTGTTTTTCGGTACATATTTTTTCTCTATTTGCAAATTTATTGCTAATTTATTCATAAGTGGTTTCATTTTTTGACAATGTTTATGATCTATGGGATCTTTTGGAAATTTATTTCTTAACGGTTTTTTCTTGATGGTTTCATGTAATAAATTTCGGCTCTAAGCATTGTCTTGTTTGTTTTGTTAATATCCAGTTCTTGCTATTTATACTGTCTTTTGTTTGAAAGTGTTGCTTTTATCGGATGACTCTTCATCCTAAAGCTCACACCTCTTGCATTGAAAAAGAGGCTCCTTGTAGCCTCGAAACACGTGTCTGCGGTATACCTGCATATTTGTGCATCTCTAACGTTGGAATAAACTTCACATCTATCGCACAAAGGTATTTATTTTCTTCGTATCTATGATTGTTTTGTGACAAAGTTTTTAAAAAAGTAAAAAAGTAGGGTTAAGTTAGGAAGCTATAATCGAATTAATTTTGCATTATAAAGAATATTATGAAACCTAATCTTTAGCGGATGAAGTTCGAAAGCCTGATTTTCAAAACTTATTTTCATATAAATATCATACATTAAGTCTGATGTGTATAAATCCACAGAAAATTTTAAAGATGTGCAGAAGCTCATCTCTCCCGCCAGCTCCCAAGCAAATGAAACCCTCCGACGCATAAAAAGAACCTAACACCAGAACTACGGAGTCGTAGTCTGGCTGCTTTTCGGGTAAAGAAGTCGGAGTTAAGAATCGAGAGTCAGAAGTTTTAAAATTTCAAGAGTCGGAGTGAAAATCAGTAATTTTTTCTCTAACTATGCAGGCGCATTTAACATGATAGTGAACCTACAGTTCACGAATGGAGTCTCTTGAACATAGTGCACTCAGTGATCGTTGGTTCTACACGGTTTTCTCAAATAAGTGGCAGTTATACACTGTTAACCCATTTATACTCAAGTTTTTAAACAATTTTTTTCAATTTTTATCTGCTCAAAACTCTTACTTTTAATGGTTTACATACATTTTAGGCTTAAAATAATTCGCCGTTGCCATATTTATTAAGTTATTTAACGTTCTGCTTATGGGATATTTTGCAGATATGTGAGCAAAATACGACCTTACGACCTTACTTGACTTTACTTTTGCAAAGTAACATTACAGAAGGCATCTGTGATCCATTTTAAGCAAATCATTTTAAAATAGTTTAATTTTATGAAAAAAAAGTTCGCAAAAAAAAATTACCTTCTGTGGCTACCCATGCTGGATCGTTGTTTGACTGATTTGTCTGAAAATAGCTGTCGATAAATAAACTCGGCTGTCCAAATAGTGGCTCTAACTGGTTTTTTCAAGAAGGATTACTTAACTTGTGAAAAACAGCTTTA
Source organism: Uloborus plumipes (assembly GCA_038373865.1). Lineage (NCBI taxonomy): Eukaryota > Metazoa > Arthropoda > Arachnida > Araneae > Uloboridae > Uloborus > Uloborus plumipes. Next base: position 41,840 of record JAXGGA010003302.1, on the reverse strand, counting down.
GTAAAAGGATATACCTATTACATGTTACTTTCTTCTATATTTATTATATAGAAGAAAGTATTGGTTTCGTGAAAATTTTCGAATGTCGAATTTTGACGGATTTGCACGTTTTGAGGTGCGCTGAGTCCATTTCGACCATTTTTGGAAAATGTCTGTGTGTGTCTGTGTGTGTGTGTGTCTGTGTGTGTGTGTGTGTCTGTGTGTGTGTGAGTCTGTATGTGTGTGACCAGTTTTTGTGGCCGCGCTAGAGCACAAACTACTGCATGAAATCGAACAAAAATTTTTTCACATATGTACCACCATGTGAACTGGTGCACCTGACTTTGTTTAGCGAATTCTTATAAGGGGGGTGGAGCAATCGCACGTGTTCTGCGCGTGGGTGCTTGCTATATCTCAGGAAATAACCGGCGGAATCAAACGAAAGTTGGTCCATAGGTAGACTCTACCGAGTACAGGTGCTGATTCAATTTGCGTGTCAATATCTCGAAGGGGGGTGGAGCAATCGCACGTGTTCTGCGCGGGGGTCATTGCTATATCTCAGGAAGTAACAAGCGGAATCAAACGAAAATTGGTTGATAGATAGACCCTATAGAGTACAGGTGCTGATTCAATTTGTGTGTCAGTATCTTGAAGGGGGGTGGAGAAATCGCACGTGTTCTGCGCGGGGGTGATTGCTATATCTCAGGAAGTAACAGGCGGAATCAAACGAAAATTGGTCCATAGGTAGACCCTATTGAGTACAATCGCTGATTCAATTTGTGTGTCAATATCTCAAAGGGGGGTGGAGCAATCAAAAGTGCTTATGTTGTCATTGCACCTACTGTATCTCGAGAAATATTGCTGAGATTTGAATGAAATTTGGAATAACACTAACCCAATAAGGAAGCAAGCATCGATTAAATTTTGGCGCCAATCGCCCCAGGGGGAGGGTGGGGTGATTTTTGCGTTTAGTCAACAATGCGAAAAATCAATTCATTGAAAAATCGCTTTCACGCTATTTAATTATCAAAACAGCTGAAAACTTTCAATGATTTGAAATTGTTAACTGTTGCCAATTTCTTTTTACTAATAAATAAAATGTTTGCAATTAATCTAAACAAGGCTTTTGCAATGATTTCCAATTTCGCTCATTGATTCTGCATTTGCAGGGTTATTACGATAATTGGGAAATTGGAGCTGTTTCCAATTATTCAGGCGAGTGCGTATTTTATTTTGTAACTGGAATTCATAAGATAGATATAGAAGAAAGTTTCGTGACGGCCACGACAGCTAGTTTTTGTATGCAGTAACTAACAAGCGTCCCGTTTTTAAGCTACTGGGCATAAATGGGTTAAAACTTTAGGTTGCACAGGGCACCTTTAAGGGTAGAATGTTATAGCACCAGCGGCAAACCGCCTGAGGGGGCCACTTGAATCCCTATGGCACCCTTGAAAGTGCCATTTGGCTCCATGTGTTACCCTATGGGTGGCTTATTTCACCCCATGGGTGGCCCATAGCACCCTAAGGAGCTAAATGATACCTTCAAGGGGAACCATAAGGAGTCAGGTTTCACCCTTCAAGGGGTGCCACTGGTGCTACAACGTTTGACCCTTAAAGCAGCCTGCAGTTTTTTTTTTTTTTTTGTCGTGTGCCAGCCAGGCTGGCAATTTGGGGTGCGCTGCTTCACTTTTCCAACTGTACCGTTATTTGGTGTGAAGTCCGACTTCCACAGTACACGCATGCCATAGGTACCCGTTTATAGGGTGGGCAACCTTTCACACAACAACACATTCATACAAAGAAAGGACAGGAGAGAGAAAGCACATCCATGCCCAAGCCGGGACTCGAACCCGGGGCCACACCATCCATGGCAGACTACTCTGACCACTAGACAAGGTGGCCGACGCAGCCTGCAGTTTTATCAGTTTATAAAACGTGATGGAGCAGTTGTAAAGTGTCACTTACCCAGGCCCGTCATTTAGGGGTCGGGGCAGGGGGGGGTTAATTGCCCCCCTGGCTTTGAGAAGTCAATGTATTTGCATATAAGTGGGCGTGGTTTTTGATGTTTTCTGGTGATATTGTATTGTGTTTCTACCCTTTGCCCCCCCCCCTGAAAAACTTGAAATGGCGGGCCTGCACTTACCATGCCATATCCTCCGTGACCTGCGCCGATGCCGGCAGCTAGTCCATAGCCTCCATTCATGTTTGAATATCCAGCTCCATGTCCGAGGCCGGATGCATAACCAACCAGACAGAAAATTGCCAGCGCAACCTAAAACAAGAAACATTACATTTATGCATATCTTAATATATAAAAATTACGTGTCCCTGTGTTTGTGGCCAATGGACTCCTCAGCTACTGAACCGATTTTAACCAAATTTTGCACGCAGTTTCAGTTTGGTACAACTTAAATGATAGGATAGTTTTTATCTCAATTTAGGACCGCAATATATTTTTTATTGCAAATTATCTATTTAGCTACCAGCTTTTCTGTATTCTTGGCTAAGCCTTTTTACTAAGCCTTTTTTTTTTTGACACCTCCATGTCTGAGCTACATATAGCACACGTTCTGGCAGCTTCCGGAGCGCAGTAAACAGGTTGTAAGTTAGCGGTGCGTTGAGTGTTATTTGACTTTTTTGTGAAGTAAATTATAATCAAACGCGTTACTTCCCTTGAAATTTATATGTAATAAGCTGTCAGAAACGATTGTCAATTAAGAGTTTTTACGCCTCTGAGGCTGAGAGGTGGAAAGCGCTTGGTGGGATAGCTCCTGGACTGCATTTAAGTGGCTGTTCTTCTTACTACTATTATATATACAAAAGTTTGTTTGGATGGATTCATGGATGGAGCAGTCAGTTGATAAGCAGTCCGAAAAAAATATCATTTTAACTAAGCCTTTTTTGAGCCTCTGTCACCGGGCGACATAAAGCACCTGTTCTGACAGCTTCTAGCGCAGTAAAATAGGTTGTAAATACAGAAACAATAACGGATGATTAATGTAGGTACTTAATTTTTTTTGTGTATTTTCTAATAAAAAAACTTAATAAATTCAAAAATTTGCTTATTTATTGCCTTTAAGGCGGAACAGAGTTCGCCGGGTCAGCTAGTTAGCATATATTTATGCAGTTAATTACAATGAAAGAGATGATTTTCCAGCAAAAGAGAAGCTCTTTCTTAGGCAGATTCAGAGTAACGTGGCAATAAAGACTTCCAAGAGCTTATTCCAATCCAACACCCTATTCGTTGCAACACGGTTTTGATATGCAAACACCAGCAACTCGTCTATTCTATCCATGGACTGCAGTTTCTTGCTTTTTGGTCTTCGTCGTGGAATAATACTTAAACGAGCTGAAGGCAAAAATATTCTATTAGAGCAAAGATAGCCAAAAAAACTGGTAGCTAATATAAAATTAGAACATCAGCGAGCGACCACACTTGGTACGGTACAACTCGTAATTTTTAAGGCAAAGCTCATGGTTGTAATAAACGAGTTGGTGATGAATTGCATTTTTCTGCCTTAGCTGTGGCTTAAGAGATTACTTACTGCTTTCTATGGTTTTGATGCTTATGCTTTCTCTTAAAAGTGATTGAAATTAAACCGAAATTAATTTGACTTTTTTCTCAAAATGTGTGGCGTACTATCTAAAGGTTTGCAAACAACGGTTACCAATCGCATGCAAAACAAGTAGTTCTAATAAAATAATTTGAAGGGAATTTTATTATCTCTCCTCTCCGTGTTTCAATGTGATGTTGTAGAAATAGCAGAAAGTATTCTGTTTTAAAAATTTGAAAATTAAATAGTATAATCTGAAATTGTAGAGGGAGGATGATGGGAAACTTAGGTTAAAATGTAGAAATTAGGTATTAAAAATTTTATTTTTCTGAAAATGCATCCTCTAAATCAGGCAGAGGTTCATTTCGGTCCATAAACAAAAATAAATTTTCAATACGCAATGAAGAATAAATTATGAGGATTAAATTAGAAAAATATCCATTTTTGTAAATCGAATAGTAATGGGCGATATTTTTTGTGTTATTACTTTTAAAAATCGCTAAAATAATGTATGGAATATTGAACTCATTAACCGCTTGCCTGATTATCTCGAGTTATCTCAGGCTCGTATGAAATGCAGGTTATTCTTCCGAGAAAACTCGGGTGAAACGCAACGATTTTCCACAAAAAAATAAATAAATAAGTAAATAAAATAAATATATAAAACAAATAAAATTCATCTTAAAACCTCCATATTTAGTTTGTTTTATTTCCTTGTATTTAAAAATCAAATATTAAAAATGTTTTCTTTTCTTTTTTTTTTTTTTTGCAATTAAAAAAAAATGTAGGGGAAGCGGTAAAAATCAGAGGGTATAAGCTGAAACTTACCAGAAGCTATATTGCCGTGCTAAGTGCAAAAGTGGTATATGCAAACTGAGATAAAACTGAAGCAAATGCACCCACAGCTCGATCAGACTGATGTTTCGTCCTTATTGTGGACTCATCAGTTAGGAATAGCCAATGATCGAGCTGGAGGCAAAGATGCTCTTAGCCCTGGCTTATGGGCGGTAACTCATTGCATATGAGATAAAACTCTTTAAAGTTTTGCGTCTTCATGTATTTGATTCAGATGATACTTTTTCAGATTTTTTTTTTTATATTTCCCGTTCTCAAATAACAATATAATATTGTACTCAGGTAAAATACGTCCCGAAGAGACACCTGGTGGCGATAACTCAATATTGTTAAAATGTGCAGATACGACTTTTGTGCTTAGCACATCACTATACGCCATATTCTCTCCATTACAGCACTGAAGCTGACTAAAGTCAAAACTTTGATACTTAGTTTTCCTATACCACCGTAAAACGATTCAAGAACTTTAAAGTCCTGTTGTTTCTAACTGAAGTCAAAACTAAATTAATAAAAAAAAAATTCGCATCCTGCCATGAAATACTTTCCTGCTTAGAACAGCGGGCGGCAACCTAAATTGACTGAGGATCTACCTTCCAAGTTTAGTGTAAGCACAAGATCGACTTGGCGGTGTGTGTGGGGGGTAGGGGGTGATACGTACAACATAACTTAAACAGATGCATGCAAACACGGTTTAGTTGAGACAATGCAGACTGCAAATTGTTGATTACCTGTTATTTAAAAAAAAGATGATGCTTATTAAGTACATAGTTGCTTCAAATGGATAAAATAATTTTATGTTAAGTCACATCAAAATATTTTAAGACACAAGAATATTTCCTGCTTTAATATTGATAAAATAGTGACTTAAAAAACTCCAGCTACTATAAAAAGTTAGACATTTTTTCAAAAACCTTTTGATTTAGACGTTAATCCTGATTTTGTCAAAGACATTAATGTTAAACAAAGAGGTTCAAAATATTGCCGCGATCAACTTAAAATGGGCTCAAGGGGCGACGGGTTGCCTACCGCTAGCTTAGAACATAGAAAATACATACCTTGGTGAAATGCATTATTTCAACAGGAGGAAAAACTTCTTCAAATGGAAGCTAGAAAATAACTGTGTGAAAACCAGCCAGTTTGAGTCGTATTTATACTAGCACATAAATCTGACGTAAACCAAAGCCATAAAAGAAATTCTTTATTTTTGCAATATTTTTAAATTCAACCTCTGTTTCATAAACTATCTATTATAATTTAAACGACGTCAACGCCATTTATGCTCTGTTTTTCCTCTCGTATTATTTGCATTGTATTTGAAAATGACTCTCGCATTCCAAAACGTAACAATTACTGGAAGTTTCAACACCTTTCAGAAATTTTCAAAGAAAGTAAACACCATTTCCTATGCCCACCGGAAATAGAGCAAAGATTCATACCAGATTCTAATGGAATGAGACTTGTTTCTGCGCATAAGCATTTGTTTCAAGAGGGGAAAGGGGAAGGGGTGAAGCGGACCTCAGGGGGAAATATAACAAGACGGTGATTGAAATTGCTAGTTTATAAAAAAGCTTTTCAACTAAAGAGAATGAATTCATGAACCATTAAAAAATACTAAGGCATTTCTCGGTTTTAGACCTATTAAATTCAGAAGAAAGGGTTTTTTTTTATTGTTGCTGAGCAGTTGAGAATCTCTTATTTTGCTTGTCTGAGGTTGATGTTAGTATTCCTTTTCACATACCTGCTTGTTTCTTGCTCTGTATTTGCAAAAGTCAACATGTGCCCGCCGGGCTACATGCTTCTGCTGAGTTTTTGGTAGTGTAAAAACAATCAAAACCTAACAAACGCTTAGTTTAACTTATTTTTGACCGTTTCATGCTTGAAAAGTATTTTTCTCCTATTCTCAAGCAATTGCAGTTAAATTCGAGACTCAGAATGACCATATGTTAAACGACTTTAGAGACAGCAAAAAATCGTGCATGTATTTTCGTTGTTATCGTGTATAGATAAGTGTTAAGGAAAAAAAAAGGAAGAAATATTAAATGTATATACTAGGGGGTGCTACATCGAAGGCAAAACATCGATGTCTTAAAATAGTGATGTTTCAAGACGATGTTTATTTAAAAGAAGGACATTGATGTTATTGAAACATCGACCAAAAAACATTGATTTTTTTTAAATTGCTTACACATTTGAATGTAGAGTTATTCAGTTACTCCCATTACATAGATACCACGTACATTGTAAATCCACCAGCATAACTAAAAAATATTTTTTATCCTTTAAGTTACAAGTAAAAACAGTTACAAAATCAACTCTGAATGTTACGTTAGTCACGATGGAATGAGCCTATATTAGAATCATATTTAATTAAATTTTTGATGTTACTTGTATTTCTAAATGTAACTTGTGTAATTGTAACTAATACGGAGGGAGTTAATAAAGTAATAGACGTTCTTTCTCAAATTGAAGGGGCACTGGATAAAGGTGATATGTGACAATTTTTAAAACTTACTTTTTACCATGGATGACGGTGACAAGTCCATCATTATCATGTCCCTTTAGTCGCAGAAATGGTTTAGCAACTAATACTGACCCCGTTTTACCCGTTGAGGAAAATCCATTAAAAAAATAACACCAATTTTTTGGTAAAAAGAAATTTTTCTAGAAATTTTTAAAAAATGTCACATATCACCTTTATCTACTTGCCTATTCAACTGTCCCCCAACAATAGCAGTCCAGTCATTTAAAAGGAACTATTCTTACCTTCTGTAGTTGCCAACTGGTTTAAATGCTCTTTCACCCCAACATATAAGTTCGTTGGCCTTTTGCATTGACGTGTAAGCAGGGTGCCAAATTGCAAAAATTATTTGGGGAGAGGGGGTAAGCCTAGAGTTAGGTCTAATAGGGTTCTAAGCTATTTCAGGTATGCGGCCCTTTATGTAGTTCGGAAAACTTTATTGAGGGGCAAAATAGGCTCTTGTCACTGTGTGTTTTTTTCGCTTATGCTGCCTTCGTGTTTTCTGTTTTTTTTTTTTTTTTTTTTTTTTTTTTTTTTTTTAATGTGTGTCCGTTTGTCTTTTTTTGCTTTTTTGTTGTTATTGTTTTGTCCTTAGACTATGATGGGTATCAAGAGAATAATATTCAAGCCCTCTCTCTAAGTAGGAAATAGAATTATAAAAATTTCAAGGGGTCCAGAATTTCTCCCGCATGAAATTTTTGAAAACAGACTTAGAATTTTAAATTTTAAGGCGTTTTAAGCGATTAATTAGTGCTGCAAAATTATCAGGGAAACATAGGCGAACAAACCCTTTCAAAAATTAATCATTCTTTTTCAAAACAAACATTTCTTGTGGTTTAATAAATTGATGACATTAATCGACGAAGAGGAAGAGCTAGCAGACGTGGATGTAAATAACTATTTTTTGGAAGAGGCTGTCTTGAGTTAAATTTTGCAGCCGTCCGAAACACATGTTCTAATGTATCTAGAAATAGTAGTTAAGCACTTTTGGATAAAGCGGCAGAATATGTCCTCATAGTAAATTGGTTCTATCTTTATAGAGCTGTAAGCAAGAATTTTTTTGTTGAAAATAATTCCATAGCAAAATGCGCAAATTACGGTACTATGAGTATTTTTAATGATGAATAAGAAGTATTTAGATTTAATGATTTTTTTTTCAATACAGCAGGACATCAAAAATCTGAACCAATTGTTGTCAATAGGGAGATTCCATGCAAGTGTGGAAAAGCGTTGAAAAAATTAAACTCGAGCAATGTGATTGTTCTGCATATTTTTTGGTTTAAAAATGTTAGAAATTTCTCATTTATCATAATTTTTTGTCAGGAATTACATTTTTTAGTTTCGGTAATACTTTGAAGTTGGTATTAGAGTATTTCATTTTTAATGAAGCAAATGGCAAAACTTTCAACATTGGTAAGTTAATATTGTGAATTGCTGAAACAAGTGTTTTTACTTAAATTGAGTGATTTATGTCAATTTCCAAAAGCCACAATTCTATGTTACGTAAGTTTCCAAAAACATATGAGAGTTTCTGATGTAGATAAAGAAAGGGCAATACAATGGTAACTATGTTACATTTTCTATCTTATACGTGTGTACTAAGCAAATAACAGTAGTTTTCTTTTAAAATATCGTTTATTTAATTTTTTGCGCTATAATCAAAATGTGTAACGTAAGTTACCAAAGCAAAATTTAGATGCTTGAGTTTAGAAATAAAGTAATTTGTAGAATTAACCTATGTTGTTAGTAGGAATAATTTATTCAAATTCTTTTATTTGTGCTGTATTTACTTTGAGTTAATCACATTAATTAAAGGTTCTCTGCTTCTTAATAAGATTATATACTCCTTTCTAAACTACATATGTCTTTCTCCTTTTGAACTCTTAATTTAGTTAAAACTATCAACGCATTCAGTGCATTTAGGTGGTGCTGTACTAGAAATTATTAAAAAATAACTACTATTCTATTTTAAACTTATCAAATATAATTTTCAAAACACCAGTTTAAAGAAATGTTATCACTTTCAGTGGAGTGCGGTCTGGTCAGGTGGATGAATAAAACGGGGTGTGTAAAACTGTTACAAGACCAGCTATCTTAATATATAAAAATTACGTGTACCTGTGTTTGTGGCCAATGGACTCCTTAGCTACTGAACCGATTTTAACCAAATTTTGCACGCAGTTTCAGTTTGGTCCAACTTAAATGATAGGATAGTTTTTATCTCAATTTAGGACCGCAATATATTTTTTATTGCAAATTATTTATTTAGCTACCAGCTTTTTTGTATTCTTGGCTAAGCCTTTTTACTAAGCCTTTTTTTTTGACACCTCCATGGCTGAGCTACATATAGCACACGTTCTGGCAGCTTCCGGAGCGCAGTAAACAGGTTGTAAGTTAGCGGTGCGTTGAGTGTTATTTGACTTTTTTGTGAAGTAAATTATAAACAAACGCGTTACTTCCCTTGAAATTTATATGTAATAAGCTGTCAGAAACGATTGTCAATTAAGAGTTTTTACGCCTCTGAGGCTGAGAGGTGGAAAGCGCTTGGTGGGATAGCTCCTGGACTGCATTTAAGTGGCTGTTCTTCTTACTACTATTATATATACAAAAGTTTGTTTGGATGGCTTTATGGATGGATCAGTCAGTTGATAAGCAGTCCGAAAAAATTATATTTTTAACTAAGCCTTTTTTGAGCTTCTGTCGCAGGGCGACATAAAGCACATGTTCTGACAGCTTCTGGAGCGCAGTAAAATAGGTTGTAAATTCAGAAACAATAATGGATGATTAATGTAGGTACTTTTTTTTTGTATTTTCTAATAAAAAAACTTAATAAGTTCAAAAATTTGCTTATTTATTGCCTTTAAGGCGGAACAGAGTTCGCCGGGTCAGCTAGTCAAACATAAAAGTCATAGATGTCACTCCTGGCGTTATGAAAATAAGTTACAAAAAGCTAAATGTATCAAAAATATTTTCTGACGCTACGCACATTGACTATATTAAGTTGGTACACCATTTAACAAGAGGATAAATTGTGGGGTTTTATGTAGTTAAAGATTTAAAGGAACAAGAAGAAAGAGTAGAGATTAAAGCTGGTGACAGTTATGTGTTGAAATACGGAAATACGTTGTATCATGGAGTTCTGACAATTGTTGAAGAAAACGAGTTATAAGTAAGAGTAATGGTAGATGTTGGAACCTATTGGTAATGACTAGAAACGATAGATAAAAGTTATTATAAGAAATAAAACATGATCTGAAAAATTTAACCAATTTAACTAGGGGCTGGTATGCAGTTAAAGAGATTGGTCTTGTGTAATAATTTTGACAAATGATATTGGTATTTGAGTCTTGCTTTTAATTTCTGTGAATGTAACTTATAATTGTGTAAATTTTCAATATTTTAACGTAAACTGAGTTGTTCATTCATTATTTCTTGTAAGTAAGATGTTTGTTAGTACATTTTGTAACGTAAGTTTCTCAGTTGAAAATTTCTGCAATTTTTAATTTTTGAATTTAAGTTTTAAATCTATGAAAATAAATTTTTAAAGATAACCAAAAAACTGAAAAACTATGCTTTAAACTTAGAGCAGTTTTAACAGAGTAGAAATTTGCCTTACAATCAACTGTCAAAGTATGCAATTCCCTCTTTGTGTAACGTAAGTTACTGTTTTATTTTTGACTGCTAAAGTTTGGAAAATTTAAACACATGAAAGATTTTTGCATTTTAATTTTGCTTTTGATTGCCGTTTTCATAAATCACTTTTGTACAAGGTTTGTACAAAATTATTGTTTGCACAGAGATGCTAAATGCCAAAAAGTTAGTCAAAATGTTACGTAAGCTACCATGGAATGTCCCAATAGTGTTTCGTATTTTCAAATTGTTTGGACAAAAATAACCAAGAAAATACCGTTCCGGAAAATTGTATAATCAGATAAAGTGGATATACAAAATTTTTTGCACAAAACATACAATACATTTCATAACGGTACACTATAACATTACATTTTTTGTATAGAGTGTAACAAAAATTGATTGTCGTTCCTTACGGAATATAAAAATATTTATTGGACTTTGTGGGATTTCGTTCCGATTTTCAATACCTCAGCTTTTGTGCATTCGAATTTTTGTCCATCATGTCCTCTCCCTTCGAAACGAACTTCTCCAACAAGTCCACTTTCTTTTAACGGTCCATTCTTTTAAAAGGGACTCTTTTAGCATGTCCAGTTCCATCGAAAGGGAGTCTTCTAACATATTCACTTATTTCCAAAGGGACTCCTCCATCATTTCCAGCTTTTTCAAAAGGGACACCTGCAGCATCACTTCCTTTTAAAGGAACTCTTTCAGCATGTCCAGTTCCATCTAAAGGGAGTTCTCTAGGATATTCACTTCCTTTGAAAGGGACTCCTCCAGCATTTCTACTGTCTTCGAAAGGGACACCTCCAGTATTCCCACTTTCTTCGAAAGGGACTTTTCCAGCATTTCTAGTGTTTACTAAAGGAACACCTCCGGAGAGTCCGCTTCCTTCGAAAAGGCCACCTCCGACGTGCCAGCTTTCTTTGAGAGGGACCCCTCCAGCATGTCCACTTTCATCGACAAGGCCACTTCTTGCCTGCTCGCTTCCTTTGTGAGGGACCTCTCCAACATGTTCACTTCCTTCGGAAAAGCCAACTCCGGAGTGTCCACTTCCTTCGAAAATTCCACTTCCCGCGTGCTCGCTTCCTTTGAGAAGGATCTCTTCAGCATGTCCACTTCTTTCGAAAAGGCCACCTCTTGCGTGCTCGCTTCCTTTGTAAGGGACCTCTCCGATATGTCCACTTCCTTCGGAAAGGCCACCTCCAGAGTGTCCACTTCCTTCGAAAATTCCACTTCCCGCGTGCTCGCTTCCTTTGAGAAGGATCCCTCCAGCATGTCCACTTCCTTCGAAAAGACCACCTCCAGAGTGTCCACTTCCTTCGAAAATTCCACTTCCCGCGTGATCGCTTCCTTTGAGAGGGACCCCTCCAGCATATCCACTTCCTTCGAAAAGGCCACCTCCAGAGTGTCCACTTTCTTCGAAAATTCCATTTCCTGCTTGCCAGGTTCCTTTGAAAGGGACCCCTCCAGCATATCCACTTCCTTCGAAAACGCCACCTCTTGCATGCTCGCTTCCTTTGTGAGGGACCTCTCCAACATGTCCACTTCCTTCGGAAAGGCCACCTCCGGAGTGTCCACTTCCTTCGAAAATTCCACTTCCCGCGTGCTTGCTTCCTTTGAGAAGGATCCCTCCAGCATGTCCACTTCCTTCGAAAAGGCCACCTCCGATGTGTCCACTTCCTTCAAAAATTCCACTTCCTGCGTGCTCGCTTCCTTTGAAAGGGACTCCTCCAGCATGTCCATTTCCTTCGAAAAGGCCACCTTCGGCCCCACTTCCTTCAAAAAGACCACCTCCTTCGTGCCAGCTTACTTCGAAAAGTTCACCTCCTACTCCAACATATACACTTTCTCCAGCATCTGGTTAAAAAACAAAAATATGGTTTTAAACTTGATAAAAAAATGAAAAAAAAAAAAAAAAAAACATGCTATAAATTTGTACAATCAAGGGTAAACGATAGCTAATGTTAATTCAAAGGAACACTATATTTTACCGGTGGATTTCTGTGGTATAACAAGTCCTGAAAATTTGGTCCATATCTAAAATGTGAGTTCCAAATGTTTTTCAGCAAAAAAAAAATGATTTATATCGATACAGAGTTGAAAATTTTGCACACTAAATGCAAATTGGTTAGAACTACATCATTGATTTGCATAGGGAAAATTTTCTATTGATGGGCCATTCAATTCATGTCGTCCACAAATATGTACTTGTCCTTAAAACTGGCAGTTGTGGCTTGGCTTAATTTTTTTCATTTCATCTTCTGGGATGAACGCTGCCTTTTCATTAGTTTCTAAAAATCGGTGATCTTCCTGCATGATTTTCTCCGCTTATTCATCATTCTCTGTGAGCTGGACTTTTGCTACATAAAGTCTATGATTCCCCCCTCCCATGTATTTTAAGTAAAAAGTCTCCTGAAGCAAAAATATTTTTAAATCTGCACCTTTTTCTGTTATTCTAAGATCTAGTTGCTCACGAGAAGAGGTAAACAATAGTAGTCCTTGTCCTTGTCTTGACTAGAAGAATTGGGGTTAGAATCTTGATTTTTCAAACAGTTTAATTTATATAAGTTTGAATTGGAACAACAGAACAAAATGTTCCGATTCACCCCGCAAATCCTTATCCTATGACATGACGTCTACAAATGATATCTTATTCTTAAAATGAGCCAGTTTCGATTTTGCTTAAGTTTTTTTCATTACATCTGTGGAAAAGCGCTGCCTCTTTAGCTTCTCGAAATCTCTGAGTTTCGGACACCCTACTGTAAAATCTTCCAACGTATTCATCGTAGTGTATGATCAGGACTTTTACTATATAAAGTCTGTATGATTTTCCCACGTGCATTTTAAGTACAAGGAAGTCTCATGGAGCAAAAATATTTTTAATACTGGAACTTAATGGCATTCTGAGATCTAGTTCCTCACCAAAAAGGATAAATAGTTACAAAACCTTGTCTTAATTAGAAGAATGAGGGTTGAATCGAAACAACAGAAAAAGTGTTTTGATTCACTACACAAATCTTTATCCTATAACGTCATAGGGTGAAATGGGGTAGTTGCGTACTTGGGGCAAATGTGTACTCATTTGAAAAAAGGAGGAAAAACTGAAGCTAGCTGCTATCTAGTGGCGCCATTTGGAAGCCTGTAGTTCAGTGATCACTTCTCAGATGGCTGCACCTTTGTCCAGCTAATAAGGCTTTATCAATCTGCCTCCATTTCGTCAGGTGTTTTTTTTTCGTTATGAATCACATTTCGTGGACTTTTGTTTACAGTGCTGCAAGATCACCATTTTCAGCTAAATTTGATTAGTTCTTGGATACTTGAAGGTAAGTTGTTTTCTTCATTAATGGCTGCAGATTAGTTAAATTAATGGTTACCTGTACATAATGTTGGGGTATACATTCACCCCGGTTTGTTTTCAGTCACGGGGTAAATGTGTATTTTCTCCTGGGGCAAATGTGTACTACAGTACAAATTTACCCCAAGCAAAATTTGCATAGAATACACATTCACCCACTCCTTATTAGACTTTTACAATCTTATTAAGGCGTATATTTTTGTTCCCAAATGTTTGATTGACCTCCTCACAATAAATTAATTGAAAAAAATGGAGAAAACACTTTCGTTTACCCTCACTCTGAAGATATTAGCGAAATCGATGGCAATGCTATTGTCACCAAGCTTCCAGAGCCATCTGAGGGAAAAAGAGCTGTTTTGATATTCCCACTTAAATTTTCCTCCTACAACATGGGTTAGCAGAGTTGCTGACGGTCTCACTCAAATTTTCTATTCTCATTTTGGCCAGGACTTGCCACTATAATTAATTTTTTTTTACATTCCAAGATACAAATTTTGACATGTTTTTTTCAATTTTGCTATTAAAGACGTTTTTTCCCCTTTAATCCTATGCTTTGTACTTTGTTTTCACCTTTGTAAACTGTACCAATTAAGAGAGGACAGAAGGTGGGCAACAAAATAAGTGCATAGCTTCCACTGGAGAATTCGGAAATAAAAAAATCATACACAGAATTTTTTGTCCTTAACTGCTCTTTTGTACTTATTTGGCCCAACAGCAAAACAACTGAATTGTATAGGATTTTCATGCGGCGTACACATTTGCCCCAACTTGTGGGGCAAATGTGTACTTCAGAGATGGTTTTGAAAACATAGCAATACAACCATGAAAAAAATAAGTTTTTTTAAAATTCTTTGGGTGATTTGTAATCTAGAGAAACGCCGCTAAAAGATGATATAAAAAAAAAATAAAATTCTGAATACCCCCTCCCCACCAGAGACTTAAGAAGTTGAATTTCGTCAAAACAGGTACACAATTACCCCACTTCACCCTACATAATTCTTTTTTTTTTTTTTTTTGTCACAATTCTTTTAAACTTTTAATTCTAATGTGGTACCATGTTGCTCATATTACATGCATAATTGAAAATCGCTACTCTTAGGTTTCAAACATAAACGCTACTTGCATACAACGTTTTGCAGAGGATAAAAACTTGTTGTTTTTTAGCGCTCCATGTGCAGCTTTTGCTCATTAGTCAATAATTTTAATAGAATGACAAAAGTAAGTTTTTCTTACTTCTCATGATATTCTAATTCTATATTCTAAAAAAAAATGCCAGCCAAAAATACTCGACCGTATATGTATGGAGAGTTTCTGTGAATAATCGGGAAGTATTTTTCCGATTCCCCCATTTTACAGTCAGGGCCGGTTTTTGGCCGACTATACCGATTGGGCCCAATCGGCCCCCGTGCTAGCAGGAACCCCCGCACTGAAAAATCATTTTTCCACTTTAGAGAAATCAGAAAAAAATGCATGAAAATAAAAAGTTATTAAGTTATATTTTACTGATGGTTAATCTCGAGTGTGATGCTAGTTTTTGTTCAATTTATGGAGTAGGGAAGGTTTCTAAAACTTTGTCCATCTTTATTCTTATATCAAAGTTATCAAATGTATTTCAAAAACTACTTAATGTAATGTAAAATTATTACAATTTTCTTAAACATGTGTTGGCTTGAACATTTTAAATCTAGGGCAGTACCGACATCATCCTATACCCTGTAGTTAAAAAAATGACATAATGGGGGCCCCAATGTGAATATTCTTAAAGATTATCGTTAGTAAGTACGGTGGCAAATAACATAGGGCCCTCTCTCAGGGCCTCATTATAGTATGCACAAAGACGGAAATGTACCGAGATGTCCGATTTAAGGAGCCCCAAAGCTGTGTTTTGATTAATTTTATGTAATTTTTCTATTTATTTAGGGGAGAGGGGACGTTGAATTTCGACAACGATGAAATGTTCTCTAAGATAACAGTGTCAATATAGAGATATGACAACGTGCGCTATATGGGTCATTCCGACGAAAATGGTACAAATCATGTTTGAAACTCTTTACTTAAGATTATCAATTTAAATAATTTCCACCAACTAATCATATTTTTTTTTTTACTGATTTTCTATTTATTTGTGTATAATGAAGTGTAAATAACTAGTAATAACTAGTACATGACTCATTTATGAAAGGATTTTAAATATTTTGATCATTTTGGTTAACAGAGTGGACATATAACAGAGTGGACAAATAAGCCTTTAAAAATTTCTGTATAATCACAAAGAAAAGTTAGAATTACAGAGCAAGCATAAAGTGGAATAAACAGCCTAAAACTGTAAGTCTGTCTGCAATTTCCAGAAAAAATCTATTTTTTTCATCATGAAATCGGCTCTAACAGAGTGAACATCCAACAGTCCAAATTAACTACCATAAGAAAAGAATTAGGATCACCCTGGTTGTTGACTACATAATTAAATGAAGCAAGCTAATTACGGCAGTTATACTACCTATATTTTTAAAAATATATATCAGATTGAATGCAAGTGTTTATTTTATTTCCAAAAGGCATATAACAGAGTGGACAATTCGAAACATAGAAAATCTAGGGACAACGATGAATAATAGTGTTTTTTGGGGAAATTTTTTTTCATTTGCGTAATAATCTGCAGAAATGGTGTCAGAAGCATCTTTTGTGCAATCCAGCGTCATTTATTTTGTTGTTACATTTCAGCTTAATTTTAAATCACATTTAAAACTCTAACAATTTGAAGCTGGGACACGTCATTTTCTCCTTCTTCTGACAAAGATCATTTTTTTTTGCGTCATTTCTAAATGAATTATACCTAATCAACTGATACTTGACGGCACAAAATTAAATGGAGAACCAATAAAAAATACACTTAATGGGTGGTTGTTATTAAAATTGATTTTAAAAAATTCTAAAGTCTCAGACATGATTTGTACCATTTTCGTCGGAATGACCCATATATGATAATGATGACAACACGAAAGGTATAATTCAAATGCGTAGGCACGTCTATGAATAAAATCCAAACGTTTTGTTGTTTTTTTCTACTCCGTGTGTTTGCCACCAAAGGCGAAGATAATTTTTGAGCTTTGTACTCAAAATAAATAATAGATAAAAATGAATGAAACAATAATTAAAATATGAAAGAGTGAACACGAAATGTAAAGAACCGTACGAGAGGTTAGAGGAACCTGGCTGGCAGAGCTAGATAGAAATCGCAATTTTTAATTTGTTTTTACCAGTGGCATAATGAGAGGATTGGTACTTCCCACTGCCAGAGTTATGAGGAAAGTTTGAGCCCATGGGGGGGGGGGGGGGGGGTCCGAGTATTAACTTCAGAACGTAAGAAACTCAAATGCAACTGGGGCATTTCACGGTATTTGTGACATAGGGGTGTCTGTTACAAAACTTTTTAAAAGTTTAAAATTTTTACATATATTGAAAAAGTACATTCTAAAGTATATGAATATTTTTCTTTAAATCTGGCTTTACTTTTTCTTTAAATCTACAATCATCTTTTTCACAATTCATAACTTTTTATAGAACGCACTGTTCGATTAAAATTTTTAGCTATATTAGAGATGAGCCTTTACTTTATCTGTCTCAAGTACCAGTTTTGGCTTGAAAATCAGTTTAAGCCAGATTCAAAGAAAAATTCAATGTAGAGTCTGTAACAGTGAAAATTGCATTTTCAATGTTCCGAGTGCAATTACAAACACAATATAAAGTTAACTATGAAAGAAATATGAAATTCATATACTTTAAAATGTACTTTTTCAATATATGTAAAAATTTTAAACTTTTAAAAAGTTTTGTTACGGACACCCGTAATGTCAAATACCGTGAAATGCTCCAACTACAAACACGCCATCAAAAGATTATCATTACCTTCTTGGCGAGATTTTAGAAAAATCTTAACCCATTAATGCCTGACATTTTTTTCCAAAGATATTTTTTACACTTGTTACAAACACGTGTTTTATGAACAGGAAAAATAATAAAAAAAATGTTATGTTAAAAGTAATTTTGTTATTAAGGAAAGAAAAGTCGTCCCTTAAAAGTTACGATAGACCCCAGAGGGTACATACTTTTTTTACTGAAATTTTTTTTCTGCCTACGATATAATATTTAAAAAGGCATTTTATAAGAAGAAATAAAATAAGCAATTAACATAAACTGGGAAGCTGGGAATAACTTTGAAAACTTAGCTTTTTTTTCTTCAGTTTGTGAACGCTGTCATTTTTGTTAAAGATCATATTAAAACTGCTGCAGAACACATTTTACAATGGTTATTTGCTGCAATCTGTTAAAAACGAATTGAAACAATACCAAGGTACAACTTGAACACTATTATTTGGTTGAAATGTTCATTTTGGGGAAATTCAGACACTTTTTTTGGACCGTCCCTAAAAAGGGACGCTAGGCATTAATGGGTTAAAATGCCGCTGCTAAACCTTCAATGACGGAACATATCCGGTAAAACACAAAATGAAATAACCACTATTCACAAAATAAAAAACAATATTCACCAGATAGTCTTTCTGCTTTTGTTTGAGTGAGGTCAACAGCAGCGGGTGTTTCTTGCGCGTTAAAATCTCTCTCAACAATACATTTGCTGTCGGTCTTCGCGCGGAATCCAAAGAGATTGGCCTCGAAGTCCATTTGCCGATAGATACCCTGATTGTCGATGTAGCCATAGGTCCCAGTCACCATGTCGCTGCCATCACCTTCCCCCATGTTGAAAATATCCTCAATATCGTCATGGTAGGACCGCTTGCGCAACTTGTGTGGCTGTACAAGAATGTAGGGGCCCTGGAAAAAAATTTCGTGCTTTTCAAGTCGCCTTTCAAAATTTGCATTAGAGAAATGATGGCCATATACACTTTAAAAAATGAATGTCATTTTTACAGTATAAAGCAGCTAATTTTACAGTAATAAACTGTAAAATTGCTAATATTACAGTAGTAAACTATGAAATTGCTAATATAGTAGTAAACTGTAAAATTGCTAGTTTCAGTTTATTAGAGTACATTTTACAGTTTTAACCAGGAACCTCTTCTGTCAGTATTACACTGTTGTTTTTACAGTATAATACAGCTAATTTTATGGTAAAATTGCTCATTTTACAGCAATAAACTGTAAAATTGCTAGTTTTACAGTTTGTTACTGTGCTTTTACTGTTTTAAACTGGAACCTCTGCTGGAAGTATTAAACTGTAAAAACAGCGTTTTTTGGGGTCTTAAGCTCCATCATCCAGGACCTAGATGATTCTCGGTTTGGTTTGTCGTGAATGACGCATAGTCTGTGGAGTTAGCGACATAAACAGCCTAAATATTTCACTTCCGGATACCAGTGTGAAATTTGGTACAGAGCTTAGGTACATATACACTGCTCGACATTGAAAATGCAACACCAAGAAGGAGTGGTCAGAAATTAATGCAAATTTTACCGTAGACGCACGTCACTGAGTTATGCAAATGATATGAAATGCGCAGCTCTCCGACGCACGTAAAGTAAGATATAAGAGAATGAAGTTGAAAAGTGGGCTATGTTCATGTTGGTTTTTCTGCCAGACTAATTATCGGAGAAATTTGGTTTTTGTCTCGAAGGATACGTGTGATAGGAGGAAATGCCACGCCGTCCTCAACGAAGACACTTCCAGCATATAGACGACTTTACAAGGGGTATCGTGATCAGACTGAGAAGGAGAGGTTGGTTCATACGTCAAATTGCAGCTGATACCCACATGGATGCAAGCACTGTGCATCGGCTGTGTCGGAGATGGTTGGAAAGAGGAAATGTAGCCACATTGAGGGGTGCAGGTGCAGCCAGAGTGACGTCAGACCGCTTGGATCGACGGATTCACCGACAAGCTGTGGCGGACCCGCAAGTCACTTGTACGTCGATTCTGCAGCACGTGCAAGGTACCCTGGATGTTCCTGTGTCGACCAGAACCATTTCCCGTCGACTGGTTGCACGTGGCCTGCAATCACGGCGCCCGCTAAGAAGACTGCCATTGACCTCACAGCACAGACTCCAACGTTTGGAATGGTGCCGGACCAGAGCGACGTGGATGGCAGAATGGCAAACCGTAGTGTTCTCAGATGAATCCCGCTTCTGTTTGTCCAGCGATAGTCATCGCATACGTGTGTGGCGTCGACGTGGAGAAAGATCGAATCCGGCAGTAACTGTGGAACGCCCCACAGCGCGACAACGTGGCATAATGGTTTGGGGCGCTATTGCATACAATTCCGTATCACCTCTAGTTCGTATTCGGGGCACTATGACGGCCCAACGATATGTAGATAATGTACTGCGGCCGGTGGCAATCCCCTACCTTCAGGGTCTGCCAAATGCAATTTTTCAACAGGATAACGCCCGGCCTCACAGTGCTCGAATCAGCCAACATGCTCTACGAGGTGTACAGATGCTTTCCTGGCCACCATACTCTCCTGACTTGTCACCAATCGAACATGTGTGGGACGTGATTGGACGCCGTTTGCAGAACCTGTCACTGCCTCGTTCAGAGGACGAACTGTGGCAAATGGTTGAAAGGGAATGGAGTGCCATCCCTCAGGACACCATCCGCAGGCTTATTGACTCCATGCCTAGACGTGTTTCTTCGTGCATCGCTGTCCGCGGTGGTCCTACTTCTTACTGAGCCGACGCCGTACTCGCTCTAAATTTTGCTTATTTATTTTGAAATAAATATCACTTATTGTTCCATGCTGTCTCTGTTTTCTTACCAAATTTTATCAATTTCTGACCACTCCTTCTTGGTGTTGCATTTTCAATGTCGAGCAGTGTATAAGAACAAAAAACCGCCGGGAGACACTTGATCAGGGGTCATGAACTCCCATGATGACGTCATCAAGATGGCCGCTTTTACAGGTATATACGTTCGTTTAATTGCTTAAAACTCCATCATAGATTAAAATATTGCAAAACTCAAATGTATCATCTGAAAGCTCTTTAAAAGAGCTATTTAGAAATATTTAATTTTTCTTTCTGAGGTCAAGGGCCCACCTGTAATGACGTCATCAAAATGGCCGCTTTTACAGGTAAATACGTTTGTTTAACTCCCCCTAAAACTCCATCATAGATTTAAATATTTCAAAACTCAACTATATCATCTGAAAGCGCTTTAAAAGATCTATTTAGAAAGATTTAATTTTTCTTTCTGAGGTCAAGGTCCCACCTGTACTGACGTCATCAAAATGGCCGCTTTTACAGGTAAATACGTTTGTTTAACTCCCCTAAAACTCCATCATAGATTCAAATATTGCAAAACTCAAATATATCATCTAAAAGCTCTTTAAAAGAGCTATCTAGAAAGATTTAATTTTTATTTCTAAGGTCAAGGGCCCACCTGTGATGACGTCATTTGAGGCCATTTTGATGACGTCATTACAGGTGGGACCTTGACCTCAGAAAGAAAAATTAAATTTTTCTAAATAGCTCTTTTAAAGAGCTTTCAGATGATATATTTGAGTTTTGCAACATTTGAATCTATGATGGAGTTTTAGGGGGAGTTAAACAAACGTATTTACCTGTAAAAGCGGCCATTTTGATGACGTCATTACAGGTGGGCCCTTGATCTTAGAAAGAAAAATTAAATCTTTCTAGATAGCTCTTTTAAAGAGCTTTTAGATGATATAGTTGAGTTTTGCAATAGTTGAATCTATGATGGAGTTTTAGGGGGAGTTAAACAAACGTATTTACCTGTAAAAGCGGCCATTTTGATGACGTCATCACAGGTGGGCCCTTGACCTTAGAAAGAAAAATTAAATCTTTCTAAATAGCTCTTTTAAAGAGCTTTCAGATGATATATTTGAGTTTTGCAATATTTGAATCTATGATGGAGTTTTAGGGGAGTCAAACAAACGTATTTACCTGTAAAAGCGGCCATTTTGATGACGTCATCACAGGTGGGCCCTTGACCTTAGAAAGAAAAATTATATCTTTATAAATAGATCTTTTAAAGCGCTTTCAGATGATATAGTTGAGTTTTGAAATATTTAAATATATGATGGAATTTTAGGGGGAGTTAAACAAACGTATTTACCTGTAAAAGCGGCCATTTTGATGACGTCATTACAGGTGGGCCCTTGACCTCAGAAAGAAAAATTATATCTTTATAAATAGATCTTTTAAAGCGCTTTCAGATGATATAGTTGAGTTTTGAAATATTTAAATATATGATGGAATTTTAGGGCAGTTAAACAAACGTATTTACCTGTAAAAGCGGCCATTTTGATGACGTCATTACAGGTGGGCCCTTGACCTCAGAAAGAAAAATTAATTTTTTCTAAATAGCTCTTTTAAAGAGCTTTCAGATGATATATTTGAGTTTTGCAATATTTGAATCTATGATGGAGTTTTAGGGGGAGTTAAACAAACGTAGTTACCTGTAAAAGCGGCCATTTTGATGACGTCATCACAGGTGGGCCCTTGACCTTAGAAAGAAAAATTAAATCTTTTTAAATAGCTCTTTTAAAGAGCTTTCAGATGATATATTTGAGTTTTGCAATATTTGAATCTATGATGGAGTTTTAGGGGGAGTTAAACAAACGTATTTACCTGTAAAAGCGGCCATTTTGATGACGTCATTACAGGTGAGAACTTGACCTCAGAAAGAAAAATTAAATCTTTCTAAATAGCTCTTTTAAAGAGCTTTCAGATGATATATTTGAGTTTTGCAATATTTCAATCTATGATGGAGTTTTAAGCAGTTAAACGAACGTATTTACCTGTAAAAGCGGCCATTTTGATGACGTCATCACGGAATGACCTTGACCTCCGATCAAGTGTTTCCCGGCGTTTTTTTGTCCTCCTATGTGAATTTAAGCCCCACATAAAATTTCAGACTGGTATCCGGAAGTGAAATATGTTTGCACTAACTCCACGGACTAGCACTCGTTTTAGTGATTTCTGAAAAAAAATGCATATAGTGATCATTGGCTTAAGCGGAGGCGAACTGCTGTCTTAGCTGTCTATACCCAAGTAGCACACTTCGTTTTATAAACGTTGTAAAATGGTTATTACCGTTGTAACAATAGCTTAAAAGCGTTTATAAAACGTTTAAACGTTATTTGTGCTACCTGGGTAGCGAGTTAATGCTGCTCACATAAGCGCTGGGGCACATGCGCTGGGGGATATGGGCACAAAGTTGCGCAGAACGCTTTTTTATAAGCAAACTAGCTTATTACCCTACGTTGCCCGGGTGCTTATTAATACAACATAGCTTAAAAAAATTGTGTCGAATGAATTCTACGAACATGAATTATAATTGTTTTTAACTTATTTCATGCTAAAATGAAATAGGGGAGCCTTAAAGTGATAATTCATTGTGAATCGTAATCTTTGTAGGAAAATACTCCTATTTAAATGTGTTAAATTTTGTCTATTTGTGTGCTTTAAGGGTTATCTTTATTACTCGATATATTCAAAATTGAAAGAAAATGGCCATTTTGAGACCAAAAAAAGGGAGTTTTGAGCTTTTTGGGTATTTCTTAAAATTTAAAACCCCGCCTATGTGAATTCTAATGCATCAAGGAACCTCTGTGCCAAGTTTGATGAAAATCCGACGAAAACTGCGGATAGGTGTAAGGAACAAACATACAAACAAACATAACTCCATTTTTATGTACAGTGAACTCTCAGTTATGAGCCGGCCCAAGGGACCAACATAAAAAGGTGCATAAGTGAGAGAGACGCATAAGTGAACAAGCCTATTAAAAGGACTAAAACGCAACGTAGTCTCTAATGAGAGAATGAATAAGTATGCGTTTCTGTAGAAAAGGGACATATTACTACGGTTTGGCAATTACTGTAACATGACTGCAATGATAAAGAGAAAACAAAAATTGTAGCATGCCTAATTACAAACTGTTCTCTTTAAAACGATGCATAAGAGATAATTGGATGGCCTTATGCAAAAAGGAGTTAATCCACAAAACATAAAAAAATGATTTATCCAACTCTGATGGTAAATTATGTTGCTTTCTACATTAAGCAAAAATGATTTAAGCCCTATCAGCGTTTCATGGTAATGTATCATTGGTATATTGATATAGAGCTCATGATTTTTGCCAGAGTTTGTTGACTTTAAAGCACATTATCTCAAAATCAGGTTTTTGTGGGTTAACTCCTTTTTGCATAATGCCATCCAATTGTCCCTCTCTGAACTTTAGTTCTTGCTGAAAAAAATCCTTCAGTGAGCAATAAAAACAAAATATTAAAGAGGAAAGTGAAGAAAAATGTTTATTATTTGAAGAAAAAAAATAAAAAATTTTATATTTCAGGGAAAATTCGGCGCATAAGTGAAACATTCATCTTTAGAGCGACGCATAAACGAATAATACTATTATTATTTTGGTATGGAATGTGCTGGGACCATTCAAAATCGTCGTATGAGTGAAAAAGGCGCATAAATGAGGCGGCGTATAAGTTAGAGTTCACTGTTTATAGACATACAATTGAAACTAATAAAAGCATTATAAAAAATAGCAAATACCCATGTCATTTTTTTTTTAAATACCTACACTACAAAAAATAAACTGCTGTATTTACAGTACAATACTGGGACTCGAGGTTCCAGTTAAAAACTGTAAAATGTACTGTAATAAACTGTAAAATCAGTACTTGTACAGCTTATGACTGTGCATTTTACAGCTTTAAACTATAACCCGGCTGCCAGTATCATACTCTAAAAACAACAGTTTATTTTGGCAGTGAACGAACATAATCGGATACCGTAAATCGGTTAGCATTATCTACTGGAGCTCGGATATCCGAGAGGTTGAAGCAGCCACAACCTGCAAAATTTAGTTAGAAAATAGAGAAAACAAGAACTCATTTTTAAGTATTTACTTGATACACTCGTGTTTCATTTTAAAGCAAAGTGTACTATACTAGAATGCAACTTAACTTGACACTGAACGTCACTACGGGCGGAGCCAATAAGAGCTCACAAGCAGTCAGTGATCTCCTCTAATTCGCCAAGTAGGCTGTGACGTTTTATCTAGCTCGTTTTTCATAGGCTAACGTCACGCTGACGTCACGATGCTGTTGTCAAGAGAGGTTAAAGTGTAGTATAACTTATTCCACGCTTAGGTGTAATAAAAGTTCCAAAATTTAAAAAACATTAATTTTAGTAAACTGTAAATAAGTTTTTACAGTATAATAAAGCTAATTGTATAGTAATTTTACTGTAATAAACTGTTATGTTTTACAGTAGTAACCTATAAAACTGCTAGTTTGCAGCAATGAACTGTAAAATTGCTAATTTCACAGTTTATCATTGTGCATTTTACAGTTTAAACCGGAACCTCTGCTGCCAGTATTATAGTGCTGTTTTTACAGTATAATACAGCTAATTTTGCAGTAATAAACTGTGAAATTGCTAGTAAACAGAAAATAGCTAGTTTTAGGCAGGAATTCAAGTGAAACACGGACGATCGCAACTCACCAACGGACGATCGCAAATTCCCAAATTTGAATACGTTGCAATCGCTACGAGATGCGATTCTAATGTAATTCGACTTCCAGTAGCGATTGCAATTTACGATCGCTTCGAAGCGATTGCAATGGTGTTTCACTTGAATTCGGCCCTTAGTTTATTACTACAAAATTAGCTGTATTATACAGTAAAAACACCTTATTTTTTGCAGTGTATATTTTAAGTACTTACAGCTTCGAATTCATCAATTTCTTCTTCTTTATTTCCATTACCAATGATTGGATGTCCGCCACTAATGCCGAGAGCTTCCGTGCACCCAATCAAACAGACAATAGCTAATGAAATCTGAAAATGTGTAATTTTGTAATAAAAATGGATGGTATATTAATATTCATTCAAATTATTCATTAAAATTCAAGTAGCTTTTCCACGTTGTAAAGAAACTTTAAGAAATACTTTTATTTTAATGGCTTGTTTAGGAAAAAATTCCTAAGTATTCCCTCTTTTTGTACAAGATTAACAATGTTATATTTATCAAAATATGGGATGACGTAGTTAAAAATTAGCGAACAACCCACGCGGTTAAACCTTCAATTTTGTTATTTACAAAAAATAATAATAATAATAATAATAATAATTTTGCTCAATAAGAAAAAAATATTAAAAAGCAATTCTACAAAATACGTACAAAAAATATTTACGTAAAGTTAATGAAAAATAAATGAATAAATAGAAATAAAATAAACGAAAGAAAAAACAAGTAAACAAACAAAAATAATTAAAACAATTTTAAAAAATAAATGAATAAATAAAAAAATGAATAGTAAGAAAATGAAGCAATACTTTGTAAAACGCTTGCTTATTTATTCATTAAAAAATTTTTTTTAAAGACTGCACCTTCTTAAACTTAAGTAAAATTATAAATGATGGCACATTAAATGCCCTCGATTCCCCCCCCCCCCGAGAGAAAAAAACCATCCAATCCCTGTCATTCAAATGAATTTTGACGTCTTGAATTCAAATTATGTTCTTCGTAGTCGAGAATTCGCTAGATTGTCTGAATTGTCGTTTATATATAACTAGCGGTACCCGCACGGCTTTGCCCGTGGTATAAAATTAAAAGTTCATTTGTAAAAAAATGATATAGCAGAAAAAAATAGTCTATTTTAGTTATAATTCAACTATAATTCCTTCAAAGTATGATATAAAAATTTGGTATGGACCCTACACTACTTCCTTTTACGTGTAAATTTCTTAGTAGATGCCTTAAGTGCTAAAATAGTGCTTGAAGTGAGTAAGATAACAATTCAAACATTTGCATCCCTAGTTTGCCACGAAACAATGCAAAAAAATGTTTTACAATGATTAATCTCCTAAATATCGCCGATTTTATCATCATTCAGTAGATTTTTCGCAAAATATCGCCAATAGCGCCAAATTGAACCCAAAAAAAATTTTTTTCGCTAAATTTATTGCCAACTTGGCGATATGTCGCCAAATTGGCGTCAAACACTTGGTGACCAAAAGCTTGGCGAGATATCGCCAAGTGGTCGCGCCAATTCATATCACTTTGGTCTGCATTGAAAGCCCTGATTACCCCATAAAAGGGGTAAATCACCCCCTTGGGGACATTCGAATGCAACCCCAAAGATAGGTGCACAAAAATAAGCCAAAAGAAAAAATAAGAAAAATTTTGTTGCTCACAGAAACCAACAGAAATCTTACCAAAGTTTAAAAGAAGAAGAAAGTTTTCTTTCCTAACTTCAAAAACAAAATAGGGTGAGTTCTGGTAAGTGCGTCCACGGGGTAAGTGCGTCCACTGGGAATTCTATGAATACTGTCCTGAAATGGCTTCTGCAACACATCGACTATGTTAGATAACTGTCTAATGATAATTTCAATAGGTGGAATTCAGGCCTGGATTCAATAGAGGAAACGCAATCAGGGACAACTTAAATGTCTTCAAAAAAACTCTAAAGTAAAGATTGAGAAGGTTTTGTTTCAGTTTCTCTTGTAGCCATACCAAGCAATTGAAGTCAATAAATGCAAGTTGTTTCCTTTGAGTAATAGCTACTAATAATACATATAGGGTATTTTGATCAAATACTCTAACTAAAATTCGTTTATATGACGGTACGCACTTTCCCTTTCTTTAAAGTAAGGTGGGGGTAAGTGCGTACCATTATGATGGGGCAAGTGCGCACCGCTATTATGAGGCATATGTGTACTATTATGCGGAGCAAAAGCGTACCATTATGATGAGGCAAGTGTGTACTATTACGTGGAAAATCCGACTCTCGTAATTCACCTTTAATTTTGCTTATAACTCTTTTATAAGCTGATTATAAATCTGACGTCATTTCCATCAAGTATTTATATTTACATTGAATGCGGCATCAGATTTCAATTTTATTCATTATCTCTGAAATATATTGGCTTTTAGATATCTGTTAGTAAATTTTTCTTTGAAAATAGCGATCATAAGCTGTACTTAATTTAAACCAGAATGACAAATGAAGCAATGAAATTAAGTGAAACACTAAATAAGGAACCAACTGATTCAAAAAAACGAAGTTGGAGTAATGATTAAATTATATTTAAGAAAATTAAGAACACCTTGTGAAAAACTATTTCAATGTACAAGAAAAAAAAAAGTACAAGTTATCATGATCAATTATTTTCTTTTTTTGCTCTTTATTTTGTGTGTGTGTGTTTTTTTTTTTTTTTTTTTTACTGCTGTTGATTCTAATAAGAAAAATATTTTAAAACCGTATTTATTTAAAAAAAAACGAATTGTTCACTCAGGTCACCTAATGATCTACCATACAAATAGAAAAAAAAGAAAGTCACAGGGGTACGCACTTACAACAACGCTATTGGACGCACATGTCTCATCTTACATTTAAGATGGGGTAAGTGCGAACCCTGGCTTAAACACATAATGATTGATGTATTAAGCCAAAATAAACTATGTAGACTATAAGTGATTATTACTAAATAAAAACAACTTATATTTGCTCACTTTGTCTTATTAAAAGGACAAAAGAAGAATCACAGACACAACTCTCTCAATCTTCAAATCACAGTTGTTCGCAAGACACGTGGGATATCACTGATTGCGTTTCATCCATGCAAGCAAGTGCTGATCTCTAGTATTAAGAATTATCCCAAGGCAATTACCTAACATATTTAATATGTGCCAGAAGCCTATTCCTGCTCATATTCACATAATATAAGGTGGACGCACTTACCCCGCTAGGTAGGGAAAGTGCGTACCTTAGAATAGATGTCATAAACCAGGTCACAAAACCTATGCTTATGGTTTATTTGACATATTATATGCTTGAAAATCTTAGTAAAGGATCTGGAAAGAAAACTTAAAAAAAATTGTGAGTGTACAAGATTTTTCAACAGAGCAGCATCCTTGAGAACATGAACTTTGAAAAAAAGGGTACGCACTTACCAGAACTCACCCTAATACATTTTCCGAAATGACATACTTTAGAAAGAACGTTGCAATATCGCAATAAGATAGAAGTAAATATACTGAAATAGAATTGAATGCCAAATTGTAAAAAAGTCGCCAAAAAAATAATTTTTAATATTGTCTTTCATTATTTATTAAATGCAATTATTGCTGCAAATTACAGTCCAACAATAAATAATCACATTGCAAAAGTATATTTGGAGCAATTTTTTCTTTTAAACTCAACTGATCCTAAAAATTTTAAGTATTAGTCATAGAAATTTCGTGCATTATTCTTCACAATGATAATAAAAACAATAAACATCGACAAAGATCAACCAGCAAACGATAAATTAAAAGCTAAATTCGTTCACTCAAGCCATTTGCTGCAATTTATATTGAAATAAATTAATAATGAAGTAAAATATGTTTTGCAGACGATAAATTTAGAATGGTATCCTGTATTTTAAGGAAAGGACTCGATTTCTCATTTGATTGACAGGTGCCATCTTATCACGGTTTTTAATATTTCATTTGACTAATTTTAATAAGGCTTGGAGTTTGGATTGTTACAAAAACAAATACATTTTTAAAATTATTAAGGGAAAAAGAACGAAATAAAAACGTAACCATGGTAACAACATGAAAAGTTGATTTCCGTTGATAAAATAATTCATTTCATCTCTATTTTCAAACAAATTTTATTCGCGAGCAAAGCCATTTTAGAATCGTTTGGCTTGCTTTACTGAAGGTAAGCCTTGAATTTCGGGATTCTAAAAACAATTGTTACAGCTCTCCTGATGATCGTAGAAACTTCGAAAAAACGTCATTTTGTGCAGAAAATTTCAAGCTTTCGAATGACATAAGACTTGAAAATGTGTATGGAATATTTCTTCCCTATTTTATCGAATTTCCTCTAAGAATTCGAATAGAAAAAGAACGAAATGGAATGTTCGAAAAATCGCTTCGAGGTGCAAAACTACATGCTACAAACTAATTTTGTGCCAAGTGGCATGAAAATCGACCGAACGGTTTTGGCGCTACGCGCGTAACAGACAGACAGACAGAAAGAAAGAAGGAAAGAAGGACAGACAGAACCACCTTCAGCTTTATTATTAGTAGAGATAACTTAAATCAAATGGAAGTGGAGAAGAAATTTACATCCGTCATATTGCGATTGGTGATTTTCTTAGTAGTCAAAAACGAGGCATATCCGTTAAAAAAAGAAATGCTAATTAGTGTGCTGCATTTGCTGATTTGGTTATTTTGGCCAGTTTGCCCTCTTTACTGTTAGTACTCTTGGATATTTTATCGCGCGACCTTCCTCGAATTTGCGCATGCTTGACTCCTCTTCTGATTTTCTCAAAATAGGGGGGAACTGCAAAGTAACATTCAACAGCGACCAAAAACTGAAGACATCGGGAAGTGCGCTTCCTCAACCTATCACCCATTTTTCAAATGGAACTGTTTGTAGACGCCTCGAAAACTACCAATTAAGGAAATAAAAATAGATGGTTTGAACTCTAAACAAATTGCTACTGGACTTTTAATTTTTGTTAACCAAACTATCCATTAAATTTGAACTATTCACGTTTAAATGCACTATCAGATAAACTGGTGTTCAATATACTATACTTTATACTGATTGCAAAAAGAAATTACCAGTTGAAATGAAACTATCATTATTTTATTATAATTTTAACTTATTATATTTATTGATGTATTGTAATTCTTTCTCATTAACATACACATCCTTTCTGGGTATTATTTTCAATCAATTAATAAGCGTCTATATTTAAATAAATAGTTGAGAATATCCTAATTCTTCCCCTAATATTCGTACTATTTGTCAAAAATTTAACTTGATTATTCATTGTATCAAAAAGTAAAACTTTTTTTTTGTATCCCTTTCATTTACTACTTTTTAAAATAAAGCATTTCAAGAGGATCCGATTTTCAAGTTTGTTGCCCAATAATACAGTAAATTAACGTTTTCAAAATTTTCAATGCTAATTTTTTTTTTTTTTTGCTACAGCTATTTGCTTAAATAAATATTTCGAAAACATGGTTTTCAGAAAATCAGAAAAGTAAAACAAAAAGTTTAGTTAAAAACAGAATGAGATAACTTTTACTTTGAATTCCCTCCAGTTTTAATTATAATTTATTGACTGAAACAATTTTGTGCGAAAAGAAACATACTGAAAAAATTCTAGAAATCAAAAACGATTTTTTTTACTAAGGAACATGCGTAAAAATTCTTAATGAGATTCACATGTATGTAATCCATACATTGATAAGACAATTAATTCAACCAGAGCAAAACACCGTGGATAACGTTTTCGCAAATTAATTTTAAAATAATAATAATAAGGACTTGAAATTTTAATACCGATCCATCAAATGAAGCTAAATAATTCACGCACACACACACACACATGCAGACACACACATGCACACACACATGCACACACACACACATGCAGACACATGCACACACTCACATACACACACATGCACACACACACATACACCCACACGCGCTCACACACATACATACACAGAAAACAAACACACACAACACACACTTACAAATACCCACTGACACACAGTAGGCACTTATACGCACACACACAAAAGGCATAAATACGATACCTTGGTAACATGCATGGTTACAGAGCCAGTGAAAATTTCCTTAGGCTGAAGCTAGAATTCAAACTATGAGCACCAAGATTTTCGAACTCGTATTTATATATACATATGGGTATAAAAAAGATAAATCATTATATAGGATTTCATTTTTTATTATTTCTTCACTTGCTTTAATGCCGAAAACCACCCCAGTTGTGTCTTCGAACGTAAGAATTTCTATAATATAAACATTCGTAATTGAAAAATTCCTATTGTGCTAAAGAATTTCGCTGGTAATAGAGAGCACAACAAAACATGGGGTACTTTGACCTTGAGAAATAAACATTCAAGTTCAAAGCCCCCAAGTATCCGGGTATGGGAGGGAAGGGGGGAGTCATTAAATTTTCAAAAAGGAACAGATCTGTTCCTGAGTTTAAATTGCCCGACAGCAGTTGAAGGACAGCAGAAGGGGTTGAATGAACCCCAAGGGGAAATAAGGAAGCATTTTTGCTAGTTTTCTCAAAAAAATTTTTGAAAAATGAAATGGAATTGTTTACCTTTCGAATGCAAAAGAAAAAAAACCCTGGCGTATTATTACTTTTAATACACAGCGAGATTACTTTTCAATATGAGTAAGTGAATTCTCTTTGCAGTAGTTGTTTTTGTTTATATCGAGAGAAGTTTTTAAGATAATGTGATAGTGCGGGGTAAAACAGGTGAACATCCCACAGTTCAAGTTTTGAACAGTAGGGCATTCACCTTATTTACTACGCAATACCAAATTACTTTAAACGTATGGGATGTATACTTTTTAAATAAGTAGGAAAAAATTTGATGCTTATAGTTTCAAAACAACTTTCGGAAAATACTCTTTAAACTGCTCTGAAGTTATGAAATCCAAATCAATTGTACTTTCATAAACTAGAAACTTAAAGAAATGGATAAGCTTTCGAGATATTTAATAGGAGAGAGTGAAACTATAAGTAAAAATTTAATTTTTCAGAGTTTAAATTTCTAATTATGCGAAAAGAGGTTAGATTTGGTCAGGTAAAGGGAGAGCAAAAAAGTATTTTTAGTCTTCGTTTTCCCCCGAGAAACTGCTCGAATCTTGAATTTCGCTCAATTTACTTTGTTTTCGGAAAATTTAATTAACTACCCCCGACGCAACAAGAAAGGGGGTTTAAAGTATGACGTGTCAGTGTATCCGTGTATCTGTCGATCTGTGTATATGTCTGTGGCACATTAGGACCTAAACGGATGGACCGATTTTGATTTTTTTTTTTTTTCGAAAGGTGAGTTGATAGTGTTCTTTGGGCGAGGTTGTGTCTTCGGATGGAATTAATTGACGTAGATATTAGCTAAAAACTTTTAAAACATATTTCGCGATTTTTGAAATGAAAACATACTTGAAAACTTGAAACAATAGTACTAAAAGAAAGAAGTTTTTTCTGCGTCCATTAGAATGTGTTCGAAACTCCCATGCTATACAGTAACTACGGCTAAGCCTTTATTCACGCGATTTTAAACAAATTTCTTTGTTGGCCTACAAGGAAAGAAAACTCAATGATGTAAAATGTGTGTTGCCAGTTTCTATTCGTTAATAATTAAAACACGTGTAGAAGATTTTAGTAAGATGATTTTCAGTTTTCCCTCTTTTTTCTGCTTTTGCGACAGCAAATTTTACTTGTAAGGGTTATCATTCCTTTTCCGTATTTACCATATCTTCTCGAAAACAATTAAATACATTTAACTCATTAATCCCTAGCGTCCCTTTTTAGGAACTGCCCAAAAAAGGGTCCGAATTTCCCCAAAATGAGCATTTCAACCAAAAAATAGTTTTCAATTAGTACCTTGGTATTATTTCAATTCGTTATTAACAGATTGCATCACATAACCATTGTGAAGTGTGTTCTGTAGCAGTTTTAATATGATCTTTATCAAAAATGACATCGTTCACAATCTCAAGAAAAAAAGCTAAGTTTTCAAAGTTATTCCCAGCTTCCCAGTTTATGTTCATTGCTGATTTTATTTCTTCTTATAAAATGTCTTTTTAAATATTATATCGTAGGCAGAAAAAAAAATTTTAGTAAAAAAAGTATGTACCCTCTGGGGTCTATCGTAACTTTTAGGGGACGATTTTTCTTTCCTTAATGAAAACAAAATTTTACATGATATTTTTTTATTTTTTTTCCTGTCCATTAAACACTGTTTGTAACCAGTATACAAAATATCTTTGGAAAAAAATGTCAGGCATCAATGGGTTAATACAGGCAGTCTTTAATGTTGATGCACTTGTTACCAAATTTCATATTCTTGTTCTCAGTGCTTTCTTGAGAAGTGCACCACACAAAAATGGACCAGCATGTTACACTGTTACTCGTTCACTCGAACACGCTTAGAACGTAGTACTGCTAAGACGAACTAAATTTCCGATCTCCGTCCTATTCTTTGTAGTTTATTGCTGTTCGGGATAAGAAGAGCTACGATTAATACAAACTGATGTTAAAGATTTTTTGGAGATTGTTTAAACGAAGTTCGGCTGTATTTTACTACGAACATATGTTCAACTTTAGGTGAAGTAGAAAAGTTTCTATTTGGTATTATGTATGGCCTTGTCTCCCTTATAAATGTTGCCGTCACCGTTCATGGAAAAGCAGAGGAAGTTATGATGTTGTTTTATTAGAATAAAGTTCATTGGCCTTTTTTGATGCTTTTGCTATATTTCTTGGAGAAAACAGAAAAGTATAGCTTGTGTCGCCGCTATATTTTCTCTTCATGATCTAATTGTGCATTTGAATAGAAATTGTTTTAAAAAGTGATAGCTATGTGCATGAATATATAAAAATGCGAAACAACGTTTAAAAGTACAAATAAAAGGTTAAAAGTTGAAGCCAAACATGTTTCGGATTCAACAGCCTCCTTTTTTAGAGTCTGGCAAGCAAATGGAATGAGGCAAGGTCTGGGAGAGTTTAAATGCGAAAAAAGAAAAAAAAAAAGATGAACCAATTAGGTCTCAGCGTGGGCTGAGGCAAAATTTGACGTATCAGAATATATAAATGTGAACCCATCGATTAAATTTTGAGAGATATGTTGAACAGCAAAAGATTCATTACAAAGATTATTTAAATGGTTGTGAACATAAAAGGTTCCAGAAAATCTAATTCCCCTATAGTTCTAGGTCTGTGAATGATCATTTACAGACCAGGCACTGAAGAAGGAGGCTGTTGGCTTCGAAACTTTTGCCTTTTAAACTTTTAATGTATTTTTTGTACTTTTAAACGTTGTTACGTATTTTTCTCCAGAAATGGTATTGATTTGTTTTATTTGCTGTGGTTTTTTGGCAAGTGTTTTTACATTTTGACTGTTAATACTGATTTCCTTTCCTTTTTGCCTGATTCCTGATTATTCAACATTTTAATAGAATATTTACTTTTGCGTAATAGTTTGTTTCATTTATGAATTTAATAAGAGTCAAAATATTATCTAAAATCTCCCAGTAATTTTCATATTTCTTTTACCAATTATTGCGCAATTATTAGAATTGCTGTACTTGATACAATTTGATATTTTATCAGATTATTTTATATTTTAATAGAACTTTTATTTTTGCTCAACTTGTTGTTTTATTTAACAGTTCAATAAGTGCCAAAATAATGTATAGTATCGTCAAATAAGTAATTTTCATGTTACCATAATCAATCATGCTTTAATAACTATGATTGTTATATGTAGAATGTTGCCAACTAAGAAGACATTGGTTTCAAATATTGAATAATCTTCTGGATTTTTTCTTACTGAAACCTAAAGAGCCCATATTCTGTACTGTATTTTTAAAATACAATTTAATAGATAATGAAATTGACAAAAACTCAACAAGTACAGTAAACTCTCAATTACCAGGTGTGTAAGTATGAAACCGGAATTTCCCATAAGTGGCGCTAGATGTCGATGTAGTTACCAAATCATCACGTCAGCTGTTTTCATCTGAAGAAAACCGCAGCCGAATCGCATCGAATGTTTGTGGATGCGTAAGGTAAGCATTCTCTCGGTAAAACACAGTGTTTCGAGTGGTTCAAACGGTTCAGAAGTGGCGATTTTGACGTGAGGAACGAAGAACGTGAAGACCACCGAAAAAGTTTGAAGACGCTGACCTGCAAGCCTTGTTGGACGAAGACCTGGGGAAACTGTCAATACTGAATGCTACCTACAACAAATGACCAATTTGAATCGAGCTTTGAGTGCAAAACGACCAAAATACCAACAAAGAGAACACAAGATAATTTTGCTGTATGACGACGCACCAGCACACAAAGCAAAACGGGTCCAGGAAACGATAGAGTCGTTCCGTTGGGAGATTCTTTTGCATGCGGCTTACTCACCGGACCTTGCCCCATCCGATTATTACTTGTTTGAATCGATGGGATACGCACTTACTGAGCAGCGCTTGACTTCTTACGAAGCTGTACAAAAATGGCTCGATGACTGGTTTGCCTCAAAAGATCAACAGTTCTTATGGTACGGAATCCACAAATTGACAGAACGATGGCAAAAATGTGTAGATAGCGACGGACAATACTTTGAATAAGGTACTTTGTATCATATCATTACAATAAACGTGTTTTTCCTGTAGAAAAATTCCGGTTTCATACTTACACACCTGGTATACACCGCTTCATTTATGCGACATTTTCACTTATACGACGATTTTGAACTGTCCCAGCACAATCCATAGTACAAAAAATAATAGTATTATTCATTATGCGTCGTTCTAAAGATGAAAATTTCACTTATGAGCCGAATTTTCCCTGAAATGTAAAACATTTAATTTATTTTCTTTGAAAAATAAGCATTTTTCTTCACTTTTCTCTTAAATCTTTCGCCTTTATTGCTCACGGAAGGCATTTTTCCGCGTGAACTAGAGTTCTGAGAGGAACAACTACCTATTATGGATCGTTTTAGATCAGTGGTTCTCAACGGGGGCGGTACCGCCCCCCTGTGGGCGGTGGGAAGATGCTGAGGGGCAGTGAACATGTTTTGGGCAGTAGGGGGCGGTGGGTATATTTTGGGCGATAGGGGGGCGGTGGGAAAATTTAGGGGTCAGAGGACAATAGATGTATTAGAATTTATTTTAATTTTAAAAATCAAAATTAAATTTTGCATTAAATCAAAAATTCAACTTGAAATATTTGTGCCTACGATAAAATAAACTAAACACTCATCTGGAATCTTTAAAAACTTATTTCCTTACGTTTTTCAGGGGTGACTGTTTTTTTATTAAAATAGTTTAGCGCTTCTTTGCTTATCTTTTTTCCTTTTCTCTCTCACTTTTTTTTTAGCCGAACTGTTGATTGATTATTTTTACCATAGCAATGTAATTTCTAATAACTAAAAAAATTAATAACACATTGTTTTTAAGTAATTATCATATATGTAAAAATACCGTCTTGCATCTGCAGCTGAAAATGGTCAAATTAAGTTCTCAAGGTTTAGTCGCCTATTTTGATTGTTGCTAAATGAAACTGGTTTTCAGACTGAACAATTCCCCACTTAGGATACCAGATTTCAATGTCTATTGCCGAAATTTAATGGTAGATTCAAAATACTGCGAAAAAGATTCCCAATTGCATTTGAGTGTCTCCCACAAATAGCGTTTTAATCAGAACATTAAACGTCATCGATTTTGTTTTTTGTTTTTTTACTTTCTTAGTTTTCTTTCACCATGTTCTCATAAGTTAGCTTAGTACCTATGAGAAAGTAAGTCTACCTTAAAGGTATTCAAAATATCTCGATGTTCCAGGGCCTTTATGCAATTTGGCTATTTTCCTCGGTTTGATTATATTCTCCTACATTTTTACCTGGCAATCGTATTTGCAATACTTAGAGTGCCGGCTCAGTTTGGCTGTTTTGTTTGACGTCTTTTAACTTTGGCTTTTGCTCACTTCATTAATTTACTTTCATGGTTTATTTTTAGTGAAATCTCCTTCGATGATGCTCACGTTTTGCCGAAAACTTCAGTCTTTGCACAAAGACTTTTCTAGCGTTCTCAGGATATTTTTGTCTCTGAACGTCTTCAATGGGCCATGAACCCTTTTGAAAATATTGAGACAGCTGATGTTCAGTATCAGTAAAAATTGGTGAAACTTTCAACCACTGAAACTTGAAAAGCTGGTTTCCAGAATGTTAACAATCTTACAGGATTTTGGCTGCAAAGAGACATTAGTAGCCTTCATATTGGGCTGTGAGCTATCGCCAAAATTTTTTTAATCGTCTTTCCCTTTTCCTACCTTGTCGAATGAGGATTCAGTGTTGTCACTGACCTAGTTACCAGAAATCGACTCCAAATCGTCCCAAGAGGAGAATTGCGCCGTCACCTTACAAAAAATATTAAACCGACTGTGAGGAAACTGGCTTTAAACTACCAAGAACAAAAAAATCATTAACATGTATTTCTGAATGTTCCTTTCATATTTTGAATGAGGAAAAAAAATACTTTACTTGTTTATTTTTATTTTATTTCATTTCATTGTGTTATTCTTCTTTTAAAAATAAAATATTTTTAATCCTAGATTTGTTTTTTCTTTCTACATTCGTCATTTTAATTCTCATAATGACTAATGAGGTAAAATATATCTTGTTTAATCGTTCTGTGAAATTCTGGAAGGAAATTATTTTGAACTTTAAACCTCTTTTCTGAGGCCCCCTCACCTTTAATATAAAGGGGGGCGTTGGAAAAAATTTCACTCTTAAAGGGGGCGTTAGCCTTGAAAAGGTTGAGAACCACTGTTTTAGATTGAACAGTTTGTAATTAAGAATGCAACAATTTTTGTTTTCTCTTCATCATTGTAGTTACTTTACAGTAATTGCCAAACCGTAGTAATATGTCCCTTTTCTATAGAAACACTTATTCATTCTCTTATTAGAACCTATGGTGCGTTTTCGTCGTTTAAATAGGCTTATTCACTTATACGTCTCTTTCACTTATGCGGCTTTTTCTGTTGGTCCCTTGGGCCGGCGCATAAGTGAGAGTTCACCGTAGTACATAAAAAAGGGCTTTATTTACTCTGGATAACAGTCTTGTGGTTTTACAAGCAGAGCTAGAATTCAAGAACAAAAATCGTAGCGAGGACAGCAAAGTATAATTAAAACCATCAGAAAAAAAATCCTCTAAGTTAAATGTTTTTTGTCAATATTGTCTAAATTATTGTCATAATTTACTATTTGTTAATGTTATTACTACTGCGATTGTCTTAAAAGCCTCTTAATGAAATTCTAATTGCATTTTTCTTGCTCTAAAAATATATTTAATTTTAAAAGCTGTTAAAAAACCAATGTAATTCCTATGCTCAAATGTTTAAAGTAATAATACGGGTAGGAATCCTATAGATTAAGCGAAATTAATCATAAACTCGTATTCCGGTGTTTGTGTGATGAGAAAAGTAGTTGCAGCAATAATAGCACATCTATTTTCATAAATGACTACTTTTTTTATGTATGTCCGGGGTAATCTTCCAAACTACTGCACCGATTTTAACCATTTTTTCACCCTAGGTAGCTACAGTAACAGGGAGCAGGATAAGCTATAATTTTTTTCTAAAAAGCTTAGTTTAAAAACGTTATTATGTAAAATAGTAAATTTCATGTAATTTCCCGAATAAATGATTAAATTTTCAAACCATTGTTGCAAAATTTGGTTGCCTCGCAACAACAATATTAATAGTAATCATGATGAAAATTTTGAACCAAGGCTTCTCTGGAGTAAGTATGAAATTTATTGCTTTCTTAGGATTTTTATATTCATTTCTGCCAATAATCGATATCTGGTTAAATAAAAAGAGAATTGATTTAGGCAGCATTTAGAAAATAGAAAGTGATTTTTTGGAAAATCACATGGATAAAAATAAATAACGCATTTATATATAAGTTTGATTTCACGTTCTCCTTTACACCCAGTTAATCTACCACATGGTCGCAAAAAATACCTTTGAGAAATATGATTCTACTGGGCGTAGTTGAAAGTCATATTTATTTTCTTGGAATAGGCATGTTGTATTTAAACCCGTGCGACGCCGAGCACATTAGCTAGTTTCCAAATAAAGGAACAGAACAGTCGAAGACAAAGTTTTCAATTGCATGTACATTTTATTTCATAAAACCATACAAAAACAGAAAAGAGAAACCCACGGAGAAACAAACACTTAAGTCAACAAAAGTTTTCAATAAACAGCGAGAGAATATTGCGTAAGGGAGTCATTTTCCGGCAGGGAAATGAAAACAAAATAGTTAGAAAAACCCATCTAGACACTTAAAAAAAAAATGAGCAAATAAAAAGAGTTTGTTATCCTGAAATATAATGCATCCCTGAACTTGAAACAATCTTAAACATCTTAAAAGAGATTTAGTTTGAATATAAGAGAGAGGTAGATTTTTTCAGAGATATTTACATCATGCTACTTGAATTATTCTGTTTACCACATTAAAATTTCATGCGAAATATATTCGTTGACATTTTAGAATTTATTAAACTGTTATCATCATAATTTTTTTAATGAAAAAGCTTGTTTCATTATCATAAAAATTTCATATATTTTATCAATACATCATCAAAAGATAATGTACTCTCATAGAGAGTTCAATCAAAGAGAAGTTTAAGGTCGAACACTTTTTATTCACTGGCGGTCACTTTTTCCTTGATTGAGAGATTTCCAAAGAACGTAAATTTTTGTACATAATGAGAAATTTTAATATGAGCTTTTTGGTTTAGCTCCAGCGCTGGATCCAAAAGCTCCAAAAGCACCTCCGTGTCCGGCTGGTCCACCAATTCCCGCTCCACCATGGGCGCTTCCTCCGTAAAAGTTAATTGCTCCAGAGTGTGCACCAATGCCTCCTCCAATTCCAGAATGCAGTCTAGCGGCTAAGGGGTTTGAAAAAAAAAAATATGTATGTTAATGTATCATTCATCGTTCTCACCAGAAGCGAAACAACATACATTGAGCAAATAAAATGTAAATGCAGTTTAACCCATAATGCCTAGCGTCCCTTTTTAGAGACGGTCCAAAAAAGGGTCTGAATTTCTCCAAAATAAATATTTCAACTAAGTAATTGTGTTCAATTAGTAACTTGGTATTGTTTGAAGTCGTTATTAACAGATTGCAGCACATAACCATAGTAAAGTGTGTTCTGTAGCAGTTTTAATATGATCTTTATCAAAAATTACATCATTCACAATCTCAAGAAAAAAAGTCAAGTTTTCAAAGTTATTCCCAGCTTCCCAGTTTATGTTCATTGCTGATTTTATTTCTTCTTATAAAATGTCTTTTTAAATATTATATCGTAGGCACAAAAAAAAATTTAGTAAAAAAAGTATGTACCCTCCGGGGTCTATAGTAACTTTTAAGGGACGGTTTCTCTTTCCTCAATAAAAAAAATATTTTTTACATAATATTTTTTTTATTATTTTTCCTGTCCATTAAAAACTGTTTGTAACCAGTATACAAAATATCTCTGAAAAAAAAATGTCAGGCATTAATGGGTTAAACAGGGTTTTCAGCTTTCTCATAAAAATACCACAAGAAATGACAATTTTGAAGGCCTACTCTACGAAAATTATTGCAGAAAATTTTTCTAAGAAACAAAATTAGTATGAGTTCCAGAGATAATAAATTATTTCCACTGAATGTTGAAAAGAATCTTCTTTACTTAAGGGGAAACAACTGAATTTCCACTAAAGGAAAAGCACTTAGTTTAACTGTTACTTTTTTCAAAACAACGGAGGCAGACCAGGCATAAGAATCCGTTGATACTAAAAAATTGAATCCCAAGAAGGGCGAGCGGTTAAATTTGCTCTCAAAGGAACCCCATATATTTTAATTAGGCTTTAAACCCTTAACGCATTTGCCCGTGTTTGACACGGGCGAACTTTACCGGAAAATTTCCGCATGCCCGTGTCTCATACAGGCACTCTTGAAGGTTGCGTTATTTTATATCTAATGCCCGTTTGAGATCCGTACAAGTCAAAATAGATTGCCTAGTAAAGATAGTAGTGAAAGAGATGAGAGGGGTAAAAAGATAAGGAAAGAAACAAGATACTAGTGTCAGGGGCGTCCCGAACTAAAATATTTGGGAGGGGAAAAATTATCAATTTGCCAAAAGAAGTTCCAATTTTACCCAATGATAAAATTCAAGCATGCATACATGTCGTACCTCGTACATGCATAAAATTTAATGAAGAAAAAACATTAGGCATCTTTTAAATAACAATTCTAAAACTTAAAAGAACAAATAATATCAATGTTGCAATATTTTCTTTAAATTGCCGAATCGTCAGCAAAATGTGCCGAATACGGAAGTTATTGAGAGGTCACAGTGACCTCCCA
>JAXGGA010003301.1:0-105010 GCA_038373865.1 Uloborus plumipes | reverse complement strand
TAACAACAAAATAAATTACACTGCACT
This sequence comes from Uloborus plumipes, assembly GCA_038373865.1. Lineage (NCBI taxonomy): Eukaryota > Metazoa > Arthropoda > Arachnida > Araneae > Uloboridae > Uloborus > Uloborus plumipes. The sequence continues at coordinate 104,983 of JAXGGA010003301.1, read as the reverse complement.
GCACAAAAGATGCTTCTGACACCATTTCTGCAGATTATTACGCAAATGAAAAAAAATTTCCCCAAAAAACACTATTATTTATCCATGTCCCTAGATTTTTTGTTTCGAATTCTCCACTCTGTTATACGCCTTTTGGAAATAAAATAAACAATTGTATTCTATCTGATATATTTTTAAAAAATATAGGTAGTAAAGCCGCCGTGATTAGCTTGCTACATTGAATTATGTAGTCAACAACCAGGGTGAGCCTAATTCTTTTCTTATGATAGTTAATTTGAACTGTTGGATGTCCACTCTGTTAGAGCCGATTTCATGATGAAAAAAATAGATTTTTTCTTGAAATTGCAGACAGACTTACAGTTTTAGGCTGTTTATTCCACTTTATGCTTGTTCTGTGATTCTAACTTTTCTTTGTGATTATACAGATATTTTTAAAGGCTTATTTGTCCACTCTTTATATGTCACTCTGTTAACAAAGTGATCAAAATATTTAAAATCCTTTCATAAATGAGTCATGTACTAGTTATTTACACTTTATTATACACAAATAAATGGAAACTCAATAAAAAAAATATGATTAGTTGTTGGAAATTATTTAAATTGATAATCTTAAGTAAAGAGTTTCAAACATGATTTGTACCATTATCGTCGGAATTACCCATATATTTACTTTTTTGCCATATTTCACAACTAATAAATGGTTTTATTAACAACACAAAATTGTAAAACTAAAAAATAAATATAAAATAAAATAAAAGAAAACAATTTAATTATTCTCTTATCATAATCAAATATTTTTATATAATACAGTTAGTGCGGTCCTTGTGCTTGTTTCGAAGAACATAATTTTTGAAATTTACTGACGGCTAATTGCTAAAAGTGCGCACTAACAGTTAAGCGATATTGATTTGCTGGATTTTTGAGCATGAACTGCACATTTTTGCACCTTAACTGTATGATATTCTTAGTTAAAATATGTTTTATGAATTTTATAAAAAAATTTCTATGATGTCTCGTTATATATTTATTTTTTATATCAACCATTATGGATTATTTTTTCGCATACCACCAACTGGCAAGTCGCGTACCACCATTGATACGCGTACCACAGGTGGGAAACACTGATTTAAAGCATTTACCTATCGTTTCACTATTCCAGAAGAACAAAGACGCAACTGCAAATTTTTGGGTAAAATTTTAATGCCTTATGGCATTCCAAAGCCTTAAAACGTACGGTGGAATAACGTAATTGTATTTCGATTTTTGACCGTTAGAGCATAGTTTGTAGGAGCAATGACGTCATTGATTAAGGGTTAACAATTCAGGTTAAAAATTGATAATGTTTAATTCCAAGTAGGTTAATATAATAATAAATGTAAAGAATATGTGTTATGCACTACACCTCTGTTATTATTTTCAAATTTTCAGATAGTATTTCAAGCAAAAGTTTTTTTTTAAGTCTCATGTAAAATTTCAGTTCCAGTAGTTGCATCGTTATTCTTTTGGAATCGCGTTATTTACAATACATTTACAATTACTACGTGATTCTAGACAAGTTTATACTATTGGATAGAATTTTTATAAGTTCAACTTCTAGCTTTGATATTGTTGCTCGCAAAATTAAAATGTTCTTGTTAATCCATCTAATTCTTCCTAGTTACCACTCTGTCGATTCACAAATCAGCTTCTCCTTCTTTATACTAGTTAAGTGTGAGATGGAGGCAATTTTCAGAATTACTGGAAAAGCTTCAAATACATCCGGAAAATAAACTACTAACAATAAGTACCTAAAAAACACACACACATTTGAAGTTTACTTTTATTCTATGAAACATGCGGTAAATTAATTGAGTGCAGTGAGTCAGAAATAGTCCTAGTGCAATGATCTGTGACAGTTTCAATACAACGCCATCGAAGTCTGAGTCCAAGAAATGAAATAAATAAATAAAAAGGGTGCATTATCGAAACATAAATAAACACTGGAGGATAAATGTATTTGCTATCAAAGATTGCACAATGAGTTGGCGATTGCTTATTGTCGCTGGACAGAAAAGAGCTAAGCACGCAAAAGAAGAGAGTCCACAGTTGATTCAACGCTATGCCAGCAAGAGGGTAATTGCGTTTAAATGAAGATTAATGGTTTTATCAGTGAGCACTTGTTTCCTTCGGCTCTAATAGCTTTCATTACATAATTAGGAAAGCACAAAAGGAACGCAAGAATAGGCCATGAATCAAAAATGAGCGTCCACGATTCACGGAGGGGAAAATAGGCGTTAAATTTTACGACATCTACGGGCTCGGGTTTCATTTGTTTTATGGAAGATTTTATTATCTTCTGCGTTCTGCGTGTGTGTTTGCAGAGACTGGAAATATTACTGTGCGAATTTCCGACCGTCAAAGTGGAAAGTTCTGCTCTTTTGGTTTTTCAATATTGATCCGCATATGTTTTCTATTCTACCTCAAATGGAAAGGCTTTTGAGAAAACGTCCAGCTCTACCTTACCATCTCATGTCACTTTGACGTCACTTGTTATAGTACTTTTGCGCATGATTCAGACATTATTGCAATGGCAGAGAGAGCTGAAACATTGAGATAGAGCTTGATGTTGTCTTGAAAATCGAGTTTTGAAAGCGATTTTTGTTCTTCCTCCCATGCTTGACGTATCTCGGAGACGCAAACCAAAGAAAAACACAACTGTAATCGCTCCCTGAAAACTGGAGACAGTGCGCTCTTTTTTTATCTAAATTTATTTTAGTTTAGATCGTAGGTTGATGAAGTAATTTTATGTATTGAACGTTTGATGGGCTTTAGAAAATTCAAATGAATAAATCAGTTTCCATAGAATAAAAACCTGGTATCGCAAAGAAAAGAAAAGAAATGGAAACTTTAAATATTTTTGAATCAGAAATAGTCCTCCATGGACGACGATAATATGGATTAGCCTGAAACTCACAATGCAAGAGCACTCTTGTTTTGATCAGAGCATACTTGTTATTAAATACCTTTAATTTTATAAAAAGTACGTTCCTGTTTTGTGGTGTACAAGATCCATGTAAGTACGTATTATATATATATATATATATATATATATATATATATATATATATATATATATATATATATATATATATACACACACATTTTTTTGCGAACACCTTTTTTTTTCAAGAGTGCAAAAAACGCGAAAACTTTAAGAAGCAGTGTGGAGCTATGAAAAAAGGGAGATGAAGAAAAGGGTTTATTTCCATACGTTAGAGAATATTGAAACTTTTAAGGAGAAAATTTCATTGAAAGTTTGCGTCATAGCACTAGTCATATTATCAGGAGGACGTCTGCAGGAAAGGGAGTCCCCCTCCCCGAAAAAACTCATAGTTACGAGTAGCATTTTATATGTTTATTTTTGTCACATTGAAAAAGTGCTGTTTTGTTGAAATAGAAATACGAAAAGCTTGAACATGCGTGATACTACTCGTATAACATATTTTCCCACAGAATAGTCAAAGCCAAATTTTCAAATTAAAAAAATCCTCAGAAAATTCGCGAAACTAAAGGATAACTAGAAAAACAATATATTAATTTAAGACTGCGGTTTAAGATAGCAGATGAATGTGTGAACATTAGGGTGGGGCGAAAAATAAAAAGTTTTTCAGATCAACTTCTAATAGTCGCCAAAAGTTGTCTTTGGTGATAGTTAGCTTTTGTGCAAAATTTGAGAAAAATCGGTTAATATCTTCAGGGGGCGCTGCGATCGCAAAGTTTTACCATAGCTTTGTTTTGGATTTTATGGTTAAAATATCAAAAAGAATGCCTTTAGCTAGCCTCTTTGCGTTTTTTTTTACTCAAAAGATGTTTTCATGCATTAAAAGCATATGAAATGACTCACAAACATTATTTTATATGATATATTTATATTTAAAAAAAAATCACTTTTTTTCACGTTTTTGTTTTTTTTAAATGCTTGAAATATAAATATATCATATAAAATAATTTTTTATGAGTTATTTCATGTGCTTTGAATGCATGAGTATATCTTATGAGTAAAAAAAATGCAATGAGATTCTCTATCGGCATTGTTTTTCATATTTTAACCATAAAATCCCGATAAAAACTATGATAAAACTTTGCGATCGCAGCGCCCCCTGAAGATATTAACCGATTTTTCTCAAATTTTTACAGAAAAGCTAACTATCACCAAAGACAACTTTTGGCAACTATTAGAAGTTGATCTGAAAAACTTTTTATTTTTCGCCCCACCCTAGTGAACATGTCAAATTTGATTTTAATACGGGAGAATTTATGACAAAAAAACCTTACATTGGTTTTTTTAGTCGATCCCGCACTTCTGCAGTGAAACCAACATTTGCGCTTAGTTTAACTGTAAAATATTATTTATTCCGATAATAACACGTGCCTTTCAATAAAGGTGTCTATCATTTGCACGCGAATGCGCCATCTCTGGCAACATACCATTTGAAAAAAAGACTTGAAATTAGGTTGAATGTGCCGCAAATATTGCGACATGACTAGACGTTGCGAACAACGTACTACTTCTGACAGAGAGCCGCGTTGTCATCGATTGCTAATTATAAAGAAGGCGAGTGGGTGATTTAGAATAATCCCCCGGTGCATATGTGTGTGTGTGTGGTGCTTTTCGCGCGTGTGGCTTCCAAGATGGATATTTGCGTGTCTTTGAAAGAAGGGCTTTGACTCAGAGCAGAAGGAAATGAAAATCGGCGCTGCGGGGGATCTGCGGCGAATAATTAAGATGCCCCGCCCACTTTTTGCATTCGAGACAGACCAAAATAAATTGTGGTTGGACGACAGCACGCGCGTAAATTTTATCCCGGCTTTGCCCCTTCGTATTTTTTAAAATATTCCTTGAAAGCAACATTTGAAACTGATTGGCACAGTTATGGAAGGGAAAAAAATGTTTCATATTTTAAGATTATTTGGACTGGCGACTCATGAAAGGTACCAATTTTTCAGAAATAATGTAACTCAACATAATTCTGTTATTTAATTGTTTTCAATTGGCAGTCTTCAAATAAAAATAAGCATCAACTTTGAAATTTTCAATAGCAACACCCCTTTTTTGATCACAAATTTGCAGTCAGTATCATTAATGAACATTGCATACAATTTAAAAATTTTGATCCATCCTTTGCTTAACCATTAAACTAAAGAAAAACCTTTTTATAAAGTTTAAAAGTATTTTGATAGTTTAACAAATAATATCGAAACTGCCGCGGGTTCGGCAAAAACTGATGTTTCTTATCGATGTATGAACCAACTTAATAATAATTGCGTCATTTATGAATCCAAAAATGTAGTTTTACTTTTTAAACTAAATTATGAAATTAATGTTCGAAATAAATAAGTAAATAAATTGAAAGTAAATAAATCAATATTTTTTTTATTATTATATTTAATAATATAATAAACCATGGTCTGAAACTATATAAAGTTCAATGCAAAAAAAATAAAAAAAAAAACATCTGGAGGAGCTTTTATATTGATATTCAACAGTTTTTGATATATGCAAAAAAATCAGTTTTGCTGCCACGGTATAGTTTTACAAACTCCAACAATGAAAGTTTATTTTCATGTGAAGAAAAGTATTCAACAAAACAACGCAATCACTGTCATTATTGCATTATTGAACAATAGTTGTTTTTGTACTACGCGTTCGGAGGGGGGTTGGGGGGGGGGGGGCTAGTCTGAGAGAAAGTGGGATACATGCGATTCAATCACCCAGTAACAGCCCGCAGCCGATTTATCAAATCGTACAAATGTGTGTGGGTATCATTCAAAATGCAAACCCAGCTCCCAGTAACGCCTAATGCACATACATATAAGCATTGGGTGCTGTTTCTGTTTCTTGAAAAAATCTTAACAAATGATCCAGTTATAGTATCAAGGGTCAATCGAGAGAGAAATTAGGTCCGTTAAAGGACCCTTTACAAAATTCAGTCACTCAAAAAGGGACCCTTCACAAAATTCAGTCACTTAAAAAAGGACCCTTCACAAAATTCAGTCACTTAAAAAAGGACCCTTCACAAAATTCAGTCACTCAAAAAAGGCCCCTGCACAAAATTCAGAAACTCAAACAGGGATCCTTCACAGAATTCAGTCACTGAAAAATGGACCTTTCACAAAAATACCACATTCAAAAACTGACTCTTCTGTAGGAGTCTTTTTTCCAAGTTGAAAAAATTAATAACTTTAACAAATCCGAAATTTTCAATTAATTACTCATAATTCAAGTATTATAGCCAGTACCTTCAGTTATTCCCCTTCAAAAAAAAAAAAAAAAAGATATTTCGTTAGATTCTTTTGCGTTGATATGTTAACTTGACAGAGAAAGTAGCTTTTGTTATATGTAGTGGCAAATCCTGATTTGTTTTCCGTCAATATCTTTTGTTCTACTTTGCGAAACGCAGTTAAATTTTGTAACCTAGATGCTTTTAGTAGTGAAAACTCATTTACGTAATAAAACAGCTGTATTTCCAGTCCATAATTCAGACTTTGTCTTCATTTTACTTAATGTGTTTTGACTTTATCAAAAATAAATTTAAGCAGTTTAAAATAAATTGTTTTTACCCATGTCGATTGACACCTTTCTTTCTTTTATCGCTCGTACAGCTGACTAATTAAAAGCATTGCCCCCCCCCCCCCCCTCTCCCCACGACTGTTCATCACAAAAATGCTACTAAGAGGATACATTTATTTTCTTTCTTTCGTTTCTTTTCTTTTTTTTAATAAATTGACTTTTTTAAGAATCACGTTATTTCAGAATATGCAGCAATCTAGAAATCAAGGCCGTATCCAGAAAAAAATTTCGGGAGGGGCCCAGTTTCGCACATTGCCCAAACACACATACATTTTTGTGTGTGTTATGAGTCTAATTTCTAGCTGACCCCCCCCCCCCCACGATGTTTGATGTGTGTGTGTGTTTTTTTTCATTTCTTTATTCTTATTATTTTCTTGAACTGACCTTTATTGGGGGTAGGGGTATCAAGAGAGATATGCAATGAGAACTTTTTTAAGTGGGGTAGAATATCCGTAATTTTAGGGGGTCCGGGGGTTTCTCCCCCGGGCAAATTTTTGAAAAAAAGTTTTAAAATTCTGCATTTTGAGGCCTTATATGGGGCAATTGGGACTTCAAAAACATGTTGGAAAAGTAGGCAAACAACAATCTCATAAATTTTCTGCATTCCTTTGCAAATTAAGATTAATCAAAGCATAAAAAAATGTTTAGTTTAACAAATGATTAACATTAAGCGACAGAGAGGAAGGACAAGGGAGGAGAAAAGATTAACACATTATCACTTGCTTACATCGGTTTTCACTATAGTTACATAGTAGTTTTTGATCAGTTCCCCAACTCACCGACAGACACAGCACTTAGTAACATAAAATAACCAATAGCATAAAACACATAAAATTCTTTAAAAGAAATAGTGTAGAGATTTAAAAAATAATTAACGAGAGAGTAACATTCTGGCCATTTAGTTAATTCATAGTTTAATTATTTGATAAGAAATAGGATTGAAGCACTTTTAAAGGAGTTTCAAAAAGGTATTTAATGATTTTCAAAGACTCTAGAACAGTTAAAATTCTTTAAAGCATTTCATTTGCACTTTCCAGTCTCTGACGTTTTAATAGTTGATTGGACAGTCTTACGAAATTGTTAAAACTTTGAAAGACACATCTTTTAAAGATTAAAAATAGATATTAAAAATACTTATAACGACAATTTCTTTTTCAATCACTAGTACTGCAGAAAACGAAAAAGAATACAGGTAGGGTAATATTTTTTCTCGTGCTTAACATATTAATAAAGGAATCAATTACAAAGTAACTTCTAAAATACTGAATTAGGTATTTAATGAATAGTCAGAAATGAAACATGTGAGTCACAAAAAATTATTTTTGAAAATATGCTACAAAAAATGCTGGAATATGATTTTTGCATTACGCAGAATATTTTTTTAATCAAGGAGCTGAGTTTCGCGCAACTTGATGCCCCCCCCCCCCCCATTTGTGTTAGAAACTTTAAAATTCAAGGTTTACAGCTACATTTAACAAAGTTTTCAAGGTTTTTAAGCATTTGTAAATGGAATTTTTTTAAAGTAACTTTTGTCTAAGATTGGTGAGCGTCCAACAAAGCAGAGGGTCTGTGAACGTATCTGTTTTTGTGTGGTCTTGCTGACTGAAGACATGTTTAGCTGTTAAAATCCCTCGAGGGTTACAAATGCTTATAAATGGGGACCAACAAAGTACCCTCTTAATTCAATCAGGGCGGTAAGAAGCAATCTCAGCCTAGTCGGAAACTAGGGGCCAGGCGATTAGGGGGTGAAAATCTGAGTGGTGTAAGTTTTACAGGGTGCGGCAGAAAAACCCGGACAAAGATTTATTGTGATAATTTTATTAAATAAAAGAAATTAAGCAAAACAACAATTAATAATGTTAACATAGACTACTTACAATAATATACTCAGCCGGTTTTGAAGTGGCTTCCTCCAGCAGTGATACACAAATCCAAACGTAACTTGAAATTCTCAGCGATGGGCCGCAGCTCTTCCAGCGACAATCGGTCTCATTCTCAAAGAAGCGACTGCTTCAGCGACTCCAAGCTTTTGTGGGGCTTAGCACAGGCCCTGGTCTCCAAAATGGACCACACACTGTAATCCATGGGATTCAGATCCGGCGAGTAGGGGGCCATTCCGTAGAGGAGATGAAGTCCGAAAAATGGTCCGGCACAAGTCCTGAGTCGTTTTTGGCCTGTGAGCCGGCGCTGAGTCCTTCTGGAACATCCAATCCTCATCACCAACGTACTGCTAGGCCCACAAAATCACGACGGCCTGAAGAATGTTGCGGTGATACCCTTCTTGGTTGATTTTGACCCCTTAATCCACAAAAGCAAGAGGAGTCTTGCCGCTATCGCAAATTCCTCCCCAGACCAGCACCGATATTGTGGATTTTGGTGGTGTTCGACAATGGCCGATGTGCCAGGAGCTTCAGCGAACTAGATTCTGTCGTTTTGGCGGTTATGCACCTGTTCTACTGTGAACAGCTTCGCATCTGTGAAGAGGATGCGAATCCACCGCTCACCTGCGGCCCGACGTTTGAATTGGCGACATGTTTGAAGTCTCACGCGCTTGTTCTCTTCAGTGAGAAGATGCACATTTTGGAGCTTGTACGGCTTCAGTTTGAGTTCTTGTTTTGCTATTCGCCGAACTGATTGGTCGCTGATTCGACCTCACGAGCGATTTTTTGAGTGGAGACCCTCGAATTTCGCTGCACTCGCTTCTTGATTAGCCTACGGTTGGAAAAGGTGTTCACGGTCCATTTTTTTCCGCTTCCTGGACGGCGTAAGTCATGACCAAGCTCTTTGTACCGGCTAATTGCATCGGAAACAGCCTGTCGAGGAATTTTGAGCAAACGAATTGACGTTTACCAGCTCGAAACAGTAAAAAAATAGCAACGCATCTTTCTGTCATTCTGCAAACAAAGCAACAATGATGAGTACAAAATCGACACTGCACTCCTCAATGCAAGAAAACATATAGAATCTTCTAAAAAAAGAATTAGTTGTATACGGTAAAACGTGTTGGTGTCAGGACGTGACAAACTTTGTCCGAGTTTTTTTGCCGCACCCTGTATAAGTTTTATGGGGGAGGGGGGGGGGGCCGCCGATCAAACTGACAAGTAGCTTGCCTTGAGTCTGAATTGATTTGGGAAAGAGAGCTGAAAGCGCTAATGAGAGTCTTGTTTTCAATAATGTTTTGCAGCTAATGAAAATTTGAAGTCTTTTTTTTTTTTGTACTTTTTCAAATTTTCACGCGTTTAATAGGAAAAGGAAACAAAAACTTTTTTTTTTTGCTATTTTAAATTTAAAAAAAAGGAAAACTTTTTTTTCTGTTTTACATTACAAAACATTTCGGGTTTCGGGGGGGGGGGGGGCCCGTCGGCGGATACGGCCTTGCTAGAAATCGGAAAACTTTATTGAAAATTACTGCACTGGATTGAGCCGGGTCTTCGATTTTTTTCGAGCCGGAGCATATCTTAAATTTTAATGTTGTTTTTGATCTAATCAAGTTCTGGAGCTCAGACTACCAAAAGACTAGAGTTTGCCGTTGACGATGCACAACAATAAGTTCCTTCCACTCAGAAGCAACTTAAAAATTTGAGAGAATCACACATATTAGTAGTAATAATTCTCTCGCATGGCTGACCTTGTTAATAAATTTTATATTGCTCATTTTCTTGCTGACTTGCATGCTTTTATCAATGGTTCCTCCAAAAGCTATGAAGTTTTGATTGTTGACTATCTTCAAGGGATTCCATCCAGTTTGATGTATAGCTGTATCGTATTTCGACGTTAATCAAAGGCAACGCACCATTCGCTGCACGTATTCCTTGCTTGAGTGATGACAGCTAATAACAAAGTAACATTTCTAGTATATATAATGTATTATTTCTTAGATTATTTGATTATGCATGCTTTTGTCCATTGTCGACTCTTTCCGGATCTGCTGTAGTGCGGAAAATGCCGCGGCTCAGTGCTGTTTCTTTATAGGACCGTTCTCCAATTGCCTTTTTCTCGGAACTTACGTCAGTCTCAAATACTTATCACTTCATGGTTTTGATTGAAGATCAGATATGTGCATGAATTGGTAGTTTAACTTTCGAAAATAATTTTTTTTTGATTCCATAAGAATGTATTTCTCTGTGAATGAATCTATAATAAGTTGGGTTCAGGGTGAGAAGAAAAAGCGGTTGATGAAGCGTGTTATAAATTGGAGGAGGAGGATATAACTAAAAAGATTACAGTTCGTGTTGACAAGGGATTTCGTGATTTCAAGATGTTGCCTTGTTGATTCATGCACTACTTATTTGTACTGAGATGTTCGTCGAAAAGGAGTTTTTCAGGAAAATGTCTAGAGGCTTTTGAAAACTTTGTATTTAAAATACGAAACGCTGAATCTACAAACATATTAATAAGAATATTTTTTTAACTTACAGCATTTAAATTTTCACCTGAGAAATACAAAATTTAATTTAACCAGCGGGTGACCGAGCTCCGCTCGAAGAAAACAGGTATCGAAGCTAACTCGAAGATTTAAATTTTCAATTGTGATTTATCAAAACAATACATGCTATAAGAAAATTTGAAACCATTGGTGAAAAGATAACCGGTTAAAGTGCACCATTGTAAACTATTCTAAACAAAGTTAGAGTTTGGAAAGGGAACTATTCTTTTCAAAGATAAAGTTTGAAAAGTCATAGGAAATAAAAAGTAATTGATAATGAAAAATTATACAATTAAAGAAATGGTACAAAGTGAGCAGTGTAAAGATTAAAGTGTGTTGAAGTTCAATATTTTTGACAAATTTATTTAGAAAAACCAAACTTCGTGATTCCTCGTGGCCAAAAACCCCAGACCCCCCCAAGTTTACCGGAGTTAATTAATTCTGGGGCGATTTTCGACTTGGCAAACATTCCTCGTATTACCCCAAACGTGTACCAGGGAACCGAGCCCGCTCGGTTAAAAAAAAAAAGAGGTTTGTAAACTCGTGTTTTTTTCTAAAGTGCGAAGTACTTATTTAGATAAACCTGAAAAGCATTTTAAGCCTTTGGTTGCAATTACGCAGTCAAAACAGCCGTAATTTATTTTTAAAAACACAACCCTATTTAATCCATGCTCACCGTAAAATCACACCTAATTTCATTTTATTTGGCGCCGAAGGCGCGGGAGGTGTTGATGAGAATGTTTGCAGAGTCCCTGTTCTCCAGTACGCATTTGGTTCCAGTTGGTTTTGACTTTCACTTCACTTTACACTCCAGGTCTCCCCCCCCGTACATACCACAACTCGATTTTTAACCGGGATGGGGCCCTGAAGAGCGCTCTGTTCATTTTTGAAGAAGGCGCAGGGACCGAGTAAACCCTTGGCCCAGCACACCCCAGAGGTTTCGTTTCACTTGGAGGATTTTGTGACCACGAACATTTTTAACGTCCCCCAGAAACCATTAATGAAGACGGTGGACCTTTGATCGGCGGCTATATGATCGACCCGAGACAGTCCGGTTACGAATCCGACGACTTACCGATTGGACTACCGCGGCCTCAGGCCCTTATATAGACGAGCCGACGACGCATCAAGGTTACCACTTTGGATCCAGCGCGTGTGTGAGGATTGTCTTTTCTGGCCAGTTATCGCTTTTTGATAACTTTTTACGTAAATTTAACAAAGCTTGGCAATGTTCCGAAACTTTACTCTGGTAACCCTAATTCCTCAACAATGAAAAATGAAAGTGAAAGTTAATGAGTTGGATCCAAAGTGGTGAAACTTAAGCTTGATGCGTCGGCCTGTCTATATAGCGGCTCTACCGCGGCCCATACCCAATTCTAACTTTATTTTGATCGATCTCTTTTAAATTTCAAAAACAATAACAATTCTAACGTGTTGCCAAAAATTATTTGCCAAATACCATAAAAATATAAATTTACGCTGATGTGATTAAATATGAAATCCATTGTTAAAACGTGGTTGCTATGAAACAGTAACAAAAAGAGTAATCATAAAGAAAATGGCGTAGTAAGAAATCTTCTCAAACTTTTCATGAATCCTATCTGTAACTCCGAACTGTTCGACCGTAGCGCTTCAAAACCGACGCCAATCGATTCCTCGTGGCCAAAAACCCCAGATCCCCAAGTTTACCGGAGTTATTAATTATGGTGCGATTTTCGACTTGGCAACCATCTCTCGTATTATAGTATAGGATAGTGGTTAATGCGAACTAATTGCAGAAATTAGGAGTAATCTTCAAACTAGATAATAAAGAAAATAAATTAAAACTTAATAATTTTAATAAAATTAAAACTTAGAATTAATAGGTGTTTTAGTAAATAAATGAATAGCACACTAAAAAGAGAAAAACGTTTTGTGATTGCAATTTTGAAATAATCAGTTTCTCTTCTTCTCTTTTCTTTTTTGACAAAAAAGGTAAGGTATGGAGAAGAGGATCTGTTTTGATTATTGTAAAGAGTAGGGTTAAAATTTTCGCTCCTTTATTTCTTCTTATTATCTCAAATAAATTTTTGATACTATCTCCTAATTTCATAATACTTCAACAAATTTGTCACCAAAAATGATTTGCTCACGTAATATCTTCCTGTATTATAGCTGATAGCTAGCGAGGCTCCCTTGAAAAATTTATTAAAACCGCAGCAAATTTTTCAGTTGACAAGAACTGTAAAAACGTTTCCTAATTTCGTTAGCAACAAAATTAGAGATGCGAGAGATCAGAATGTTCCTCAGGTCTAAAGAATTGTTAGATTGTACTTTCGTGTTACTTTTACACATTCGATTTACCACACAATCACGCCGTCATTTAGGGAGCTAAAGAAGAATGGGGCATTGAACCCCACCTGGACTTAAAAAAATAATGTTTTCTCAAAAAGTAGATGTGGTTTTTGTTGTTTTCGATAAAAGTTCCTATTAAGTATATACGCTTTGCATCCCCTTGGAAAAGTTCGAAATGACGAGTCTGTGTATTGTATAATCTTGAATACCACCAATTCTTCCTCTGCTTAACAGATCCCCAGATCTCCCTAGGTTAGTGCGGGATACATAGAGTAGGGAAGTAGGGTTTCTCCCCCGGATATTTTTCAAAAATGCGTGGGGCTGTGAACATTTTATGACCAGGGTTTTAAAATGTCGGGGGACAGCGACAAAAGATGTGTAAATTTTTAATACAAACACATTGAAATTTCACACGTATTTGGTCACAGCTAGCATATGACTCCTTGATCATTCCCCTTGAATTTTCGCCTGCAAGAAAATCAGCTTTTGTACAAGATGAAATGAAAAGCTCTCCGAAGAGAAACTGAATAAAGCCTTTATTTTCTAGAGATGTGATTTTAAATTTGTTTTATACATCAAAGTGGTGGAAAGGGTGCATAACGAAAATGGGATAAAAGCAATCAAAAGCATTTACCATTCACATTAAAAGAAGTACAATTTGCCGGCTAGATAATTTCGTACCACACAAATCCCCTTCTTAGCACTCTTCAAGCATGTAATGATGCTACGGAGAAACAAGAGCATGATGACCTTTGCCTGAGCAACTGCTAGTTTGACGTTCACTGGAACAAGTTTCTCTTGCGCCGCTCATATCAACTCAAATCGCCAACTCAACCGGTTCACAAGATGGTAAATGTGAGATCGCAAGAAGCAATTTGAAGCGCTCTAAGACTCGAGAGTCCATTTTCGGAAATGAGAAACGCATGCAGTTCTGATTACTGCAAGGGCCAGCGGGGCCATGGCCCTCAGTCGCCAGCTTTTAGGGCTTCTATTCCTCCAATATAAATAAATCTTTTTTTCCTTTTCTACCACAGAATGAGATAGCTTTTTAAATAGTTAGGCTCATAAGCAATCTATTTATTAAACAGCACGACTAATTTATTACCTTATTGCCATCAAATATTTATTACCAGAGATCGACCAACGTTGCAAAATCTTAGGCGGTAGGAAAACTTTTTGATCTCCAGAGAGATTTCTTTTCAAAGGTTATCGGAAAATTCAGTGTAACATGGTGTTAAAATGATCCTTGATCTGAAATAACTAGCCGTCAAAGTATTATTTTAGGTGCCCCTGTGACCAGGGCCTCATACTTATCGGATCCTATTGATCACTATTTATTACTTACTTTGTTCCTATTTTTTAAGTTATATTACGTATAATAATATGAACTTTGATTTTTACTTGTTTAACATTCTGTGTTTTAAGTCAAACATCAACGTAGTCTGATTTTAGTGCATATGCGAGAGTGGGTATTTTAATCCAGTGACGACGTTTCTGACGCACATGACATTAGTAATCGTACATGAAAGTTGGCACTCTAATCCACAGAAGGACACACGTTCTCATCTATATTATGATTGTTTCTATCTAGAAATGTCTCACATATAGTCTTCAGTGACTATTTGATTGACCCAGGATCATAGCTTTTGTCATGTGACTTCGGCGATATTTTTGCAACGTTTCTAGCTTGTGTAAGATACGTTTAGCTTTGTCCTTGAAAATATTGATCAATAACTTTTGGCCGCCCCCAGAGTTAGGGAGCCCATTATCCGAGCTTCATGTGCTTGCCAGTAAATCAGGCTCTTCTTTAACAGGTAGAACTGACGAGAAATCTTGGTAAAACGGAGCTGTAAAATTGAAATCGGTGCTCAGATGTGAGAAAAACGTAGTTTTTGTTTTTAAGGAAACAGAAACCACTGCTCAGATAAGTGCTGGATGAGCCATATTCCGCTAAGTATGGCACACATTATGCTCCTGTACTTGAAAAATGATTGCATGGCAGAATAAATGGCAGCCAAGAAATGAGTCATGAGAGCAAATAAACAAAATGAGAGAGACTAACATTCAAATGAGTCTAATTAGGACTTTCATTTTGTTGTTTGAGCTAAAAATTAGCTCCGCAATTTGTTTTAGTTTCAAATAACTTAGTGGTGCATTTGACATGCGAGGTGTTTTCAATAAGAGTTTCTTTCTCTTTCTTTTTTTTTTTTTTTTTTTCATTTTCCATCTGTGACGTTTTGCTTGGTTTTTCAAATGTTTTCATTCCAATTAATTCCTGACCATTTTTACTGAGTTTATTTTAAAATCATATTTTAATTCCACTGTGGAGAATTTAGAATGATGTTCGAACAGATATAATTACGTGAATAGCTACTGGTTTTATTCAATTTTTTTGAGAGCACCGTTTTTTTTTTCTCTTTTATTTCTTTCTACTTCTTCTTCTGAATTATTATTTTAAGGAAGTTTCCTCACGATTGAAAGTCCTCGAAGCGTTTTCGCATCAAGGTCAAGGTTACGTCTCCCGTTCATTGCTGTATATCGATTGATGCAGTCACAAGAGGAACTCGGTGTGGAGAATGTCGAATTTAATTATAGTTGAAGGTAAAATTCATTTCATCTGTCTTTCCGCGTTTAATGTATTTTTAATTTCTTGAATGGTCTTTCAACATGAAGTTTCAGAAATGTAGCACATAATAGTACAAAAATTGAGCTCTTAACTGCAGCCAGAAATGTAAGATTTACTACACAATATACGGATACACTGCAAAAAATGAAATGCTGTTTTTACAGTATAATACTGGCAGCGGAGGTGCCAATTCAAAATTGTAAAATGCACATTAATAAACTGTAAAACTAGCAATTTTGCAGTACTGTACAGTTAACAATTTTACAGCTTAGTGCCTTGAAATTTAGCTGTATATTATACTGTAAAAAGAGCAGTATAATACTAGCAGCAGAGGTTCAAGTTTCAAATTAAAATGCACTGTAATAAACTGTAAAATTAGTAATTTTACAGTTTATTACTGTAAATTTAGCACTTTTACAGTTTAGTACAACAAAATTAGAAATTTTACAACTGTAAAATTAGCATTTTTTTTACCGTCTATCAGTATAAAATTAGCTGTATTATACTTGTAAAAATAACATTCATTTTTTACAGTGTAAATGTGTGAAAAAGAGTTTTCTCTGATATTTCTCAAAAAGCACCAAAAATGATGTAATAAAAATAATGGAACGGACAAAGAGCGTCAAAAATGGTAAAATATTATGATCCGGGAAAAATGTTATGCACCAGACAAATTACTGCCCACAGTTGATGGGAAAATTTAGTGTTACATGCAAGGGCGTAGCCAGGACTCACGTTAGGGGGGTGCAATCAGTGGCACACCAATAGGAGGTCACTGTGACCTCCCAGAAAGTTCTTATCCGATACAAATTTGCTGATGCAATTTGAAAACAGTGAGACAGTATTGCAAGGCTGAACTTCTTTGTTTTCTTTCTTTTTCTTTTTTTTCTTTAATTAATAAATTTATTTATTTTCGTAATGCCTCACGTCTCTTTTGGTAGACATAGACAAGTATGCATTCTTGTATTTTATTTATTTATTTTTTATCCATTCAGTAAAGTTCTGAGTTTCATTCGGTAAATTAAAAATTTTCTTCTCAAAAACAGGCAAGCTTACTATCATTTTCTGAAAAGTAATCAATACTACATATAATAACGCAGTTTATATAAAATTCCCAAAAATTAGCATAAAAGTCAAATTTATCAATAAACACAGAAAGAAAAAAGCAAGAAAGAAAGAGAAAAAAGTGCTTGAAATTCTATTTGCACAAAAAGGGAACAAATTATGAACTCAAAGAAAATATACTTTATTCAGTCATGCACACCTTAAACCAATGGATGGTATAAAATATTTCTAAAGGAACAAAACAGTAGTAACATGCTGGTGACCAGCATGTTACAATGAAAAGCATGAAAGGGGACAAAATTGTTTGTTAAAAAAATTAATGACCTCCCATTGGCTCTGATCTAGGGAGGTGCAGCTACACTCTCTTGCACCCCCCCTAGCTACGCCGTTGGTTACATGGCTTCTGAAAGATTCTTGTTTCGAAAGAAACAGTCGCAAGGGCGAATCTAGAAATCTTTCAATGGAGGGGCGATTGATTTTATTACGCATCCTTAACTACAAACCTTGGTGTTCACCTCATTTGTGTTTTGGACTTCAACTGAGAAAAACGTATCCTGAGGAGAGCCCTGAACCTCCCTTTTGCCAACATCGAAGATAGCTCAAAACTGCCTTTTTTGAACTTCAGTATTGAAAATCTACCAGTGATGAATCTCTCAAGGGATGGGCCATCGCCCCTCTCCTGCATCCGTCCCTGACTAGTAGCTAAGGTAATATGCAATGAGCTTCGGCCCATAAGCCAGGGCGAAGGCAGAACTGAAGGAAATACACCCACGGCTCAGTCATGACATCCTGAGACTGCAGTTTCGTCCTTATTCTGGACTCCTCAGACGGGAAGTCGCCAAGGGATTTGTAGTATTAGTCGTCCCAGCGACCTTGAGCTTGGGATTTGTCGGATCCTGGAAATGGGTACTAGGTTGGTCCTTATTTTTTAACTTCGTTTTTTCTTTAGTCTCTCCCCCTCCTTTTTTTTTTCTTCTTCTTTTTCACCTGGTCTGAAACTGACACCAGAAAGAAAATAGGTTATTTCAGCAATTTTAAATGGTGCAGCAAAGACTGACCATTAAAAGAAAATCAGTTTTTCTTCAAATTTAAATAAATAATTAAGTACATTTTTACATTCTATAAAAAATAAATAATTCAGATATGCATCAAAATATAGTTTTAAATTTTTGACATTGTATGTAGCGAACAAGAGAATCACCCCTTTACAGAGTGGAATGGTTCGCGAGTGCTAGACACGGCTTTCACGGACGGATAGTACAGTTCCAAAGGACTATGAGTGACAGCTTGCAGGGGCGGTGGCTCTCTAGTATGCTGTAATACGCATGTATTTTGTAGTAAAGAAATTCCAGTCCTCAAAAAAGTGAAGTTATTACAACTATTAAATATTTGTTTTAAATTGAAATGGAAATAAAAGCTGTTGCCACAAAAATTGAGGAATTTGGTTATTTAATTTCATTTTCCACACTTTGCGTCACAGTTACGGTGAAACCTCTCCAAACGGCCACCCCTTAGTCTGGGAGCAACTGGTTTTCCGTGCGCTTTTTGTGATACAATTATGACAGTTGGTTCTTCTGAAAGGTATTGGCACCAGGAATACGAATTCGGATGTTGCCACCCCCAAAAATAGTGCAGGGGGGCGTAAGGGGGGGCCAAAGTTTCTTCACTAAAATGATTATATCTTCATTATTTCATGGCTTACAACCAGTTTTTAAAGCGTAAAATGCTTAAATCCACTCAACAATAACATTATAAAGCCTAAAAAGCTGAATTCAAATTGCTGACACGTGTTTCGGAGCTATTAAGAGCTGTTTTTTCAGTGTCGAAGATGAGAGCTTATGAATGAAAATTCATCCGGCTGAAGGTGTTTTTTTTTTATTGAATAGAGGTTATCAAGCCCATCATTAGGACAACCAAGGGGGGGGGGGTGCCGCCTCTCCCCCCCGCCCCTTTTAGAACAAAATGCAAATGCACATTTGTGTACGCCTTTATCCTTCAACACATAGTATACATTGAATTTGCACTTTTGCCCGGGACTGTAATCGCCCCCCTCGAAGGGGAAGGGGGTTGAAAAATTAATGTTTTTATTTATTTTTTTTAAATTAATTAATTAATTTTTTTTTGATCAGGGAAAGGGGTTCAATTGCCCCCAATTGCAATTTTTTTCGTCATCTTTCGCACACCACATTTTTTTGTAGTTTAAAGCACTGTTAAAGGAAGTTTTTGCAGCCACAAATGTGCTTTAAACAATATAAGCCAGTGATACTCATTGTGAGTGGTCTGAAACTTGCCTGAATTTTTAAGTTAAAAAAAAATGAGAAAAAGATTTTTAAATATTTGTATTCACTCAAATAATAATATCTGTGGCTTGGTTCTAAAAGGGCCAATGTCAATTTTTTCACCTTCTGTGTTATTTACATCAAAAGTTTCCAATTTAGTAAAACTCTAATTCTACGAAGGCCAATGCCTAATATCAAACTAAAATTGGTTGTATTTCCATTATAATGTCAGCCAATGTCATACACACACTGTCATAACAGGTTAAAAAATTTCATATGATAAAATGTTTCTTTACACTAACAATAAACAAATACCAAAAAAATAATAATGGCAATCTTAATGTAAGAAAGTTATAGCATTCTAAAAAACCTTTTTCTCGAAACTAACATTTTTGACTTAGGCCCTTTTAGAACCAAGCCACAGATATAATGACAACATTAATGAACTCAAATTTCCCATGGACTGCTTAACATTGTGTTTGTTTCTGTTGCTGAGTGTAAAAAGTAATTTTAAACAAACTAAACATTTATTGCAACTAAAATGTTTTATTTCATTATATATTTTCAGCTGCATTTATGTGCAAACAAAATAGTTAAATAAAAACATGAAAGTAGAACTATAATTACAAATAACAGCACACACGCTACTCCTTTGACAGTAGCATTTGAAAGAAAATGAAATAGGGTGAGTTCTGGTAAGTGCGTACCCTTTTTTTCAAAGTTCATGTTCTCAAGGATGCTGCTCTGTTGAAAAATCTTGTACACTCAAAACTTTTTTTTAGTTTTCTTTCCAGATCCTTTACTAAGATTTTCAAGCATACAATATGTCAAATAAACCATAAGTATAGGTTTTGTGACCTGATTTATGACACCTATTCTAAGGTACGCACTTTCCCTACCTAGCGGGGTAAGTGCGTCCACCTTAAATTATGTGAATATGAGCAGGTAAAAACTGCTGGCACATATTAAATATGTTAGGTAGTTGCCTTTGGATAATACCTAATACTAGAGATCAGCACTTGCTTGCATGGATAAAACGCAATCAGTGATATCCCACGTGTCTTGCGAACAACTGTGATTTGAAGATTGAGAGAGTTGCGTCTGTGATTCTTCCTCTGTCCTTTTAATAATAGCCCGGGAGCTAACTGTTGGAAAACTGCAAATCGTGATAAGAAGATGCCACTTGGTGGGAGTGTTGTTTAGGGCTATACATTGAAGTTAAGACCCAGAGGCACTTTCAAAAACCGTTTTAATCCAAGATGGCGGCCTTTTTCAAAATGGCGGCCTATGCTACTGCTTTTGCAATTTAACTGACACAAAAGAGGTTTTTATATCAAATTATATGTTTTTCAGGCCAAGTATTTCATTTAGTATGTTGAAAAAAAAAGCTAAATGTTCATTTTGATGTTTATTTTTTATTTATTTTTAAGAATTATATTGTTTACGAGAAGACTACATGTAGTATCCAAAATCTTTTAGAAAGGTTGCCAAATTGCGACCGAAGAAAATAAACTGGGAAACCTGGTGCGGTGGTAACCTATCCATGCTCAAATTAGTCTCCTAAGAACTCCACGCACATCTCCCAGTGGTGCTGCTATTGTTAGAAGCATTCCGAGAAGGCCCGTTTAGTCTGTGGAGTTAGCGACAAAAACAACCGAAATATTTCACTTCCGGATACCAGTGTGAAATTTGGTACAGAGCTTATGTACATATATAAGAACAAAAAACCGCCGGGAGACACTTGATCAGGGGTCATGAACTCCCGTGATGACGTCATCAAGATGGCCGCTTTTACAGGTAAATACGTTCGTTTAATTGCTTAAAACTCCATCATAGATTGATATATTGCAAAACTCAAATGTATCATTTGAAAGCTCTTTGAAAGAGCTATTTGGAAAGATTTAATTTTTCTTTCTGAGTTCAAGGTCCCACCTGTAATGACGTCATCAAAATGACCGCTTTTACTTGTAAATACGTTTGTTTAACTCCCCCTAAAACTCCATCATAGATTTAAATTTTTCAAAATTCAAAAATATCATCTGAAAGCGCTTTAAAAGATCTATTTAGAAAGATTTAATTTTTCTTTTTGAGGTCAAGGGCCCACCTGTGATTACGTCATCAAAATGGCCGCTTTTACAGGTAAATGCTCTCATGTAACTGTTTAAAACTCCATCATAGATTTAAATATTGCAAAACTGAAATATATCATCCGAAAACGCTTTAAAAGAGCTATTTTATAGTGCTTGATTTTATTTTCTAAGACAAATAGTTGAAAAGTTATAACAATTTTAAATTGAAAATGTATAACAAACGTATTTACCTGTAAAAGCGGCCATTTTGATGACGTAATCACAGGTGGGCCCTTGACCTTAGAAAGAAAAATTACATCTTTCTAAATAGCTTTTTTATAGAGCTTTCAGATGATATATTTGAATTTTGCAATATTTCAATCTATGATGGAGTTTTAAGCAATTAAACGAACGTATTTACATGTAAAAGCGGCCATTTGATGACGTCATCACAGGTGGGCCCTTGACCTCAGAAAGAAACATTAAACCTTTCCAAATAGATAATTTAAAGAGCTTTCAGATGATATAGTTGAGTTTTGAAATATTTAAATCTATGATGGAGTTTTAGGGCGAGTTAAACAAACATATTTACCTGTAAAAGCGGCCATTTTGATGACGTCATTAAAGGTGGGACCTTGAACTCAGAAAGAAAAATTAAATCTTTCCAAATAGCTCTTTCAAAGAGCTTTCAAATGATACATTTGAGTTTTGAAATATTTCAATCTATGATGGAGTTTTAAGCAATGAAACGAACGTATTTACCTGTAAAAGCGGCCATCTTGATGACGTCATCACGGGAGTTCATGACCCCTGATCAAGTGTCTCTCGGCGGTTTTTTGTTCTTATATATGTACATAAGCTCTGTACCAAATTTCACACTGGTATCCGGAAGTGAAATATTTCGGCTGTTTTTGTCGCTAACTTCACAGACTAAACTGGCCTTCTCGGAATGCTTCTAACAATAGCAGCACCGCTGGGAGATGTGTGTGGAGTTCTTAGGAGACTAATTTGAGTTAGGTTACCACCGCACCAGGTTTCCCAGTTTATTTTCTTCGGTCGCAATTTGGCTAACTTTCTAAAAGATTTTGGATACTACGCACATGTAGTCTTCTCGTAAACAATATAATTCTTAAAAATAAACATCAAAATGACCATTTAACTTTTTTTCAACATACTAAATGAAATCCTTGGTCTGAAAAACATAATTTGATATAAAAACTTCTTTTGTGTGAGTTAAATTGCAAAAGCAGTAGCATAGGCCGCCATTTTGAAAAACGCCGCCATCTTGGATTAAAACGGTTTTTGAAAGTGCCTCTGGGTCTTAATTTCATTGTATAGCCATTAGCAACATTCCTACCAAGTGGCATCTTCTTATCACGATTTGCAGTATTCCATTGATTTTTGACAGTTAGCTCCCGGACTATAAGACCAAGTGAGCAAATGTAAGTTGTTTTCATTTAGTAAACATCACTTATAGTCTACATAGTTTATTTTGGTTTAATACATTAATCAGTCTGTGTTTAAGCCAGGGTTCGCACTTACCCCTTCTTAAATGTAAGATGAGACATGCCAATAGCGTTGTTCTAAATGCATACCCCTGCGATTTTCTTTAATTCTATTTGTATAGTAGATCATTAGGTGGTGACCTGAGTGAATAATTCGTTTTCTTTTTTGAATAAATACGGTTTAATTTTTTTTTAAATTAGAATCAGCAGCAGTAAGAAAAAACACAAAATAAAGAGCAAAAAAAGAAAATTAATTGATCATAATATGATACTTGTACTTTTTTTTTCTTGTACATTGAAATAGTTTTTCACAAGGTGTTCTTAATTGTTTTAAATATAATTTATTCATTATTCCACCTTCGTTTTTTGAATCAGTTGGTTCCTTATTTAGTGTTTCACTTAATTTCATTGCTTCATTTGTCATTCTGGTTTAAATTAAGTATAGCTTATGATCGCTATTTTCAACGAAAAATTTACTAACTGATATCTAAAAGCCAATATATTTCAGAGGTAATGAATAAAATTGAAATCTTATGCCGCATTCAATGTAAATATAAATACTTGATGGAAATGACGTCGGATTTATAATTGGCTTATAAAAGAGTTATAGGCAAAATTAAAGGTGAATTACGAGAGTCGGATTTTCCAAGTAATGGTACACACTTGCCTCATCATAATGGTACGCATAATAGTACGCATAATAGTACCCATATGCCTCATGATAGTGGTACGCACTTGCCCCATCATAATGGTACGCACTTACCCCCACCTTACTTTAAAGAAAGGGAAAGTGCGTACCGTCATATAAACAAATTTTAGTTTGAGTATTTGATAAAAATACCCCAGGTATGTTATTAGTAGCTATTACTCAAAAGAAACAACTTGCATTTCTTGACTTCAATTGCTTGGTATGACTACAAGAGAAACTGAAACAAAACCTTCTCAATCTTTACTTCAGAGTTTTTTTGAAGACATTTAAGTTGTCTCTGATTGTGTTTCGTCTATTGAATCCAGGATTGAATTCTACTTATTGAAATTATCATTAGACAGTTATCTAACATAGTCGATGTGTTGCAGAAGCCATTTCAGGACAGTGTTCATATAATTCCCAGTGGACGCACTTACCAGAACTCACCCTATATATATTTAAATCAAACCGTGAATTAATTTTTCATATTCTTTATCCTTTCAAAAAGACATTGCTAGGAAGAATTTTAAAACAATAAGTCAAATAATAATAATATATAATGCAAATTAAAAATCAGTTTCATTATCAGATTCATCTGAGCTGCTCTCCTCATACCTGTTAAAACCAGGGCTGCGGAGTCGGAGGAAAAATGGTCGACTCCGACTCCGACTCCGGGATTTTAAAACTTTCGACTCCGACTCCGACTCCCGACTCCTGTTTTTTTTTAATTATTTTTTTACCCAAATATGAAAATGGAAAAACCCTAAACAAAAGTTGAAATATTAAGTCCATTTTAAAAAGTTTCATTTTTATTCATGGTCGCAGCCAGGACTCACTTTAGGGGGGGTGGGGGATAGCAAGCTGGGGCATCCCAGTTGGAGGTCATGAGAGGTCATTGTGACCTCCCAAAAAGTTCAATTTTCTCAAGAATTCTCGCAGGTAATTTCACCACATTTATCTCAATTCTCGGAGGTCACTGTGACCTCCCAAAAAGTTCATTTTCTCCAGAGCAGTAGACAAGTGCCGCTCTTGTCATTTGACTCCGTACAAAACTAATCCTTTTCTTGTTTAATGGCCAGACTTTATTTTAACACATTGCATTTTTGCTGCAAAGACCCGTCATTTGAAGCCCTTTTTAATGATCCTAGATGCTTAGGATTTCGATATTGGACGCTGAAAATTTGTATCTGTTAGTTTCAAAGATATGTTTTCACCTCTATAAAGTTTCATCCAAATCGGAGGTGGTCGGAGTCGGAGTCGGAGTCGACATGTTTTTCAGCGACTCCGACTCCGACTCCTTTGGTCCAAAATCAGTCCGACTCCGACTCTTCGACTCCAACTCCGACTCCGACTCCGCAGCCCTGGTTAAAACAGTGATTTTCAGCATCTAGGTACATCCAAACATTCACACATGTCTGCATTTGACAAGCAGTGTAGAACATTCACTTTTTTTGCATGAGCATTTTACCAGTTCTAGAATCGCCTGTGGAGCAGGTTCTATTTTGGTCATCTAGGAAACAAATCTGCTGTCTTGCATTTCCCAACCATAACCATCAGCATCTGGCTGTGGAATATTCGGACATGCAATGACATCATTTTGCCATATCATGGCCTGATAATGTGCTCTCATGATGGCATAGTGAAGAGCTGATTGTGTTGGTGGCATCTTCTCTGATTCGGCAATTTTTGTTTTGAAATAACATGAACCGAACAGAGCCAACATCTGATGTAGAACAGTTTGGCAGGTAAATTTTGCAAACAAACTGTTCTAATGCACCAAAAATATCTTCAGATGGTGTAGAATTAATTCCTAAATTTGCAAAAGCTTGCAAAATATTTTTATCAGACTGCTGCAAGGCTTTACCTTTTCCAGCAAACGTTCCTGTAGTGTCGCATCCAGTAAATGCATGAAAGCTAGGCAAGGCTTTTACCCATTCTTCTCCTAAAGCATTTATATATTGGTTTGAGAGCAATCTGTCTTTTACTTTTACCATCTATGGATTCCATCTATTACATTTTCTTTCAAATGCTACTGTCAAAGGAGTAGCGTGTGTGCTGTTATTTGTAATTATAGTTCTACTTTCATGTTTTTATGTAACTATGAGCTAATATTTAGAAAAGTGCCAATTTGAGTCCCAAGTGAATTTTCATTAGTATTTCAATAACTAGTTAAAAAAATAATTTTCCCCAGAAAGAAGACAAGTTTTGCTTTCATTTCATCTAATAATATCAGAAAAAAAAATTTTTTTTCTTCAGAAAATATTTGCTTTATACATCGAAAATCAGATCGGTAACGTGTCCCCAGTAGCAAAGCTTAGCATGCAAACAGCTTAAGCGCACTTTCTAACTTCCCAAAAAAACGCACTTGCACAAAAAATGATTCTATTTTTACCCCTTTGTTAATATTTTACTTCATTTTTGTTTTAATCGATTACTGATTTTCTAGGGAATGCGAAATAGGCGTGTCCCTCAGTTCCGCGTCAGAGTGGTAACAACAACTTCCGATCTATATTTAGGCTCCCAAAATCATTTCCTGCACCGATACCACGTGATACTGAGTACCTGGTGTGATGTTTTATCGCATCGTAATTAAAAATTTGCATTTCTGCATCTAAAGTTGCAGGTAAGATTTATTAAAGTAATTTATAAAATGTGTGTCATTTGAGTCATCAGATCGGTAACACGCTCTAAAATGCGCAGTTTTTATTATTTTAAAAATTATTTTATATATAAGTATAGTCCTTTATTACAAGTGAAAAAACCACGTGTTTGAATTTGGTTTAGTGCGATCGACTCAGAAATAAAAAATAAACTTTGTCAGTTTGTCAGATCGGTAACAGTCAGAGCGGTAACATTGAAAAACAGCGAATATGTTACAGAACTAACTCACACGTTTCAGAATTATAAAAAGCAAAAATCATAGGTTTTAGCCATTTATATTGAATATTTTTGTTCTTAAAAAATGAAAAGCAATGAGTTTTAGTACAATTGCTTCATTTGTGGTTTGTATGACCTAACAATAGAAGTTAGTAAAATAAGAAAAATTGACACTGCAGAAATTAAGTTAATATATTTTTTTTTATTTATTTATTTATTTATTTATTTTTTGGTGCTTCAATTTCTTTTAACTTCTCTAAATAACTAGATAATAACTAGCATGCTAAATTTGAGTTTCTGATCAAGAAATTAAATTTCCTGCAACTAATTAAAGAAAAGCAAGCAGCAGAGTTGTGTGTTGAAGAAGTTGAAGTTGTGTGTTGTTTCAAAACAAAACAAATGTTTTATTAGCTTGGATTTGGTAACCTCATAATTTATTTTATCTAAAAACCTTATCGCTCATTTTTATTTCCAAGAACTGCATTTTTATAATGAAATTTGATTTTTTAGCCTAATATATATATTTTAATGTAATTATCTTAATTCTATGTTAAAAATGCAAGGAAATGATATCATATTTAGAGATGTTAACGAAGACTGAAAGCATAAACTCAAATATGTAGCTCATATTAACATCAGATCTGTAACATTCATCAGATCTGTAACGGCTTAAAAGTGAGTAATCTAAGGAGGGGGTAAATAACTTCCTTGACCTTCCCCTTTTATTTTCTTGCATTTAGACCCAATTCAGACTTAAAATCCAGTATTAGTTTTTTTCTGCAAAAAAATTTTTTTTTCAGAAAACTCCAACTTCAAATTGGCACTTTTCTAAATATTGGCTCCTATTTTGTTTGCACATAAAAGCTGAAAATGTATAGTGATGTATAATGAAATAAAACAGTTTAGTTTCAATAAATGTTTAGTTTGTTTAAAATTACTTTGTACACTCAGCAACAGAAACAAACACAATGTTAAGCAGTCCATGGGAAATTTGGGTTCAGTAATGTTGTCATTATATTATTATTTGAGTGAATACAAATAATTAAAAATCTTTCTCTTATTTTTTTAACTTAAAAATTCAGGCATGTTTCAGACCACTCGCAATGAATATCACTGGCTTATATTGTTTAAAGCACATTTGTGGCTGCAAAAACTTCCTTTAGCAGTGCTTTAAGCTACAAAAAATTGTGGTGGGCGAAAAGTGACGAAAAAAATTGCTCTTTAAGAGGAACAAGTTATCAGATTAGTGGGGGTAATTAAACACCTTTCCCTGATTAAAAAAAAAAAAAAAAAAAAATAATAATAATTAAAAAAAAAATAAAGATAAACATTAATTTTGCAATCTCCCTCCCCGGGGGGGGGGGGCGATTACAGTCCCGGGCAAAAGTGCCAATTAAATGTGTACTATGTGTTGAAGGATAAAGGCGTACACAAATGTGCAATTGCATTTTGTTCTAAAAGGGGCGGGGGGGGGGGAGGCCGCACGCCCCCCCCCCTTGGTTGTCCTAATGATGGGCTTGATAACCTCTATTCAATGAAAAAAAAAACACCTTCAGCCGGATGAATTTTCATTCATAAGCTCTCATTTTATACACTGAAAAAGGAGCTCTTAATAGCTCCGAAACACGTGTCAGCAATTTGAATTCAGCTTTTTATACGTTATAATGTTATTCTTGAGTGAATTTAAGCATTTTACGCTTTGAAATCTGGTTGTAAGCCATGAAATTATGAAGATATAGTTATTTTAGTGAAGAAACGTTGCCCCCCTCTTACGCCCCCCTGCACTATTTTTGGGGGTGGCAACATCCGAATTCGTATTCCTTGTGCCAATACCTTTCAGAAAAACCAACTGTCATAATTGTATCACAAAAAGCGCACGGAAATTAAAATTTAACCAGTTGCTCCTCCACTACCTTCGATCCAGGAAATTTTGTCCTCTCAGAGGGTTTTCATTACAATTACGAGATAATTTTTATAATACCTAGTATACACTGCGATGCAAAAGTTTAGACAAAATGCAAATATGTGAATAAAAAGAAAACTATTCAACGAAATACTTTCAAATTTCTACTGCAGGTACACAATATGGTCCCAAATACGTGTCTGGAGTTCTTATAATTAGAACTGGAATCAAATTTTGGATATTACAAAAGATATTTTTTTACATTGTTGCAGAAGTTTAGACAATAGTCAGATTCTATGCAAATATCCCTTGAAATGTGATTGGTGGAGGAAATGCGGGACTGTTTTCTTCATTTATAAAGTGCAGAGATTGCTGAATAAATAATCAAAATCTCAAAAGCTCTTTAGTTCTCGTGTAAAGAAGATGAGAAAATTTGGAAGTCGAAATTTGAAAATGAACCTACTTTATTAATTTTTTGTCTTTTAAATCGGCTCTAGTATGGTAGTACATTGTTTTTTACTTTGTGGAGAGCAAATTCAGACATGCGTATCGATCAATAAGTCCAAGAAAAATTATATTTCTTAAGGGTGAAGGAATTGAAAAAACTGCTCAGACTGACGATTCGCCCCTTAATCCTACAAAACTTCAACTTGGGTCAAAAACAGCACGTGATAGCATAAGTAGAGGAACAACTGAATCGGAATGCATGAAACAAAACAAAAAATTGTGCTTGAGCCTTTTCGGACAGAGTGTCCCAAATAAGCCATATTTTATTGGTAAAAGCAGCTCAACATATGATCATTGGATATTTCTCAAGTCCCGCAAAAAGAATTATGATCCATCTAGGCCATCCCAATTTTAATAATTTTTATCAAAGAAAGTACCATTCATTTTTTAGTCACGATGATACATATGCTGCTTTTTACATTAAAATCTGGCTTATTTGGGACACTCTGTCCGAAAAAGCTCAGGCACAATTCTTTGTTTTTTTTATGCATTCCGATTCAGTTGTTCATCTACTTGTGCTATCACGTGCTGTTTTGACCCAAGTTGAGGTTTTGTAGGATTAAGGCGCGAATCGTCAGTATGAGCCGTTTTTTCAATTCCTTCATCCTTAAGAAATATTATTTTTCTTGGACTTTTTGATCGATACGCATGTCTGAATTTGCTCTCCACAAAGTAAAAAACAATGTACTACCATACTAGAGCCGATTTAAAAGACAAAAAATTAATAAACTAGGTTCATTTTCAAATTTTGGCTTCCAAACTTTCTCATCTTCTTTACACGAGAACTAAAGAGCTTTTGAGATTTGATTATTTATTCAGCAATCTCTGCACTTTATAAATGAAGAAAACAGTCCCGCATTTCCTCCACCAATCACATTTCAAGGGATATTTGCATAAAATTTAACTATTGTCTAAACTTTTGCAACAATGTAAAAAAATGTTTTTTGTAATATCCAAAATTTGATTCCAGTTATAGTTATAAGAACTCCAGACACGTATTTGGGACCATATTGTGTACCTGCAGTAGAATTTTGAACGCATTTCGGTGAATAGTTTTCTTTTTATTCACATATTTGCATTTTGTCTAAACTTTTGAATCGCAGTGTATAATAGGGTGGGCCGAAAAAACACTTTTTTTTATTTCGAATTTGTAATAGCGCGGAAAAGTTGCGAATTATGAAGACAAAAAGAAGGAAAAAAAAATTATTGAAATCGGTTGATATCTTCCGATCGCGCATAAGGCCTAAAGTTTGACAAAAATTGAAAAAACTTCATTTTCGCGATTTTTTTTTAAATTTTTGAATTGGATGTTTTCGAAATGTAATAGTGCGGAAAAATAGCTAATTGTAAAGACAAAACGAAGGAAAAAAAAATTATCGAAATCCTTTGATATCTTCCGATCGCTCATAGGGCCTAAAATTTGACAAAATATGAAAAAAACTTCATTTTTGCGATTTTTTTTGAAAAAATTTTGAATGAAATGTTTTCATAATTTTTTCGCGCGGAAAAATTTATAATTATGAAGACAAGTAGAGGGATAAAAAGAAGGAAAAAAAATTATCGAAATCTATTAATATCTTCCGGTCGTGCCTAGGGCCTAAACTTTAACAAAATATGAAAAAACATCATTTTTGCGATTTTTTATTTAATTTTTTGAATTAGATGTTTTCGTAATGCAATAATTTGTAACGTTTACTAATATAGCCTTAAAACATTGTGCTTTGATTTTGTTTTCGTCAGTTAATATCTTCCGGTTGCGCATTAACCCCAAAATTACCCAAAATAATAATTAAAAAAGTTACATTTTTACGCGTTTTTGGTTTTTGATGAATAATTTTTTGTGAAACAACCGTAGTATTTTTTGAGACAGACTGACAATAATATAGAAAAATAAACTACCACAGGTTCAGTCGATGTTATCCAGTTGCGAAAAGCCTTAGAAACTCTCATGCGCAGACGTCGGGCAGCAATTCAGGCAACGTCGCTCGCCTGGCTACGGCTCTCTTCCACTCCATCGCCGCCTTCCTAGGACCATGTCAGCTGTCTGCCTATATTGTTTTTTCACTTTGCGCTTCTATGCAGTAATCGCAGTGTACTATTATTTAGTTCAATCTAGCTGTTTTCATTTTGAAATTCTTGTAGTCTTCTGTAATGATGTAGTTTCCTGATGTGTGTG
Organism: Uloborus plumipes; assembly: GCA_038373865.1. Classification (NCBI taxonomy): domain Eukaryota; kingdom Metazoa; phylum Arthropoda; class Arachnida; order Araneae; family Uloboridae; genus Uloborus; species Uloborus plumipes. Next base: position 73,918 of record JAXGGA010003301.1, on the reverse strand, counting down.
GACTCTGTGATTTAACAAAAAGTTATGCAATAACAAGACAAATACTCTAATAACAAGACAAATATTTGGCTGCCCCACTTTTGGCACTCCAAAGAACTGCCATCAACCTAACTGCCTACTGGCGAAGACACCATTATTAATTTCTAGTGCCAAATTTAACCTTCCTTGAGTACGGCACCTAATGATGTCCTTGCCAGTGGACGGCTTGTTTGATGGCAGTTCTTTTGGAGTACCGAAAGTGGGGCAGCCAAATATTTGTCTTGTTATTAGAGTATTTGTCTTGTTATTTGGCTCGGCAATTGTATAACTTTTTCTTTAAATCACCGAGTTCACACAGAGCAGAAAACTACATCATTACAGAAGACTACAAGAATTTCAAAATGAAAACAGCTAGATTGAACTAAATAATAGTACACTGCGATTATTACATAGAAAAGCAGACTGAAAAAACAATATAGGCAGACAGCTGACGTGGTCCTAGGAAGGCGGCGATGGAGTGGAAGAGAGCCGTAGCCAGGCGAGTGACGTTGCCTGGATTACTGCCCGACGTCTACGCATGAGAGTTTCTAAGGCTTTTTGCAACTGAATAATATCGACTGAACCTGTGGTAGTTTGTTTTTCTACATTATTGTCAGTCTGTCTTAAAAAATAATACGGTTGTTTCACAAAAAATTATTCATCAGAAACCAAAAACGCGTAAAAATGTAGCTTTTTTAAAATTATTTTGGATAATTTTGGGGTTAATGCGCGACCGGAAGATATTAACTGACCAAAACAAAATCAAAGCACAATGTTTTAAGGCTATATTAGTAAACGTTACAAACTATTGCATTACGAAAACATCTAATTCAAAAAATTAAACAAAAAATCGCAAAAATGATGTTTTTTCATATTTTGTCAGTTTAGGTCCTAGGCACGACCGGAAGATATTAATAGATTTCGATAATTTTTTTTCCTCCTTTTTATCCCTCTTTTTGTCTTCATAATTATAAATTTTTCCGCGCGAAAAAATTATGAAAACATTTCATTCAAAATTTTTTCAAAAAAAATCGCAAAAATGAAGTTTTTTTCATATTTTGTCAAATTTTAGGCCCTATGCGCGATCGGAAGATATCAAAGGATTTCGATAATTTTTTTTTCCTTCGTTTTGTCTTTACAATTAGCTATTTTTCCGCACTATTACATTTCGAAAACATCCAATTCAAAAATTTAAAAAAAAATCGCGAAAATGAAGTTTTTTCAATTTTTGTCAAACTTTAGGCCTTATGCGCGATCGGAAGATATTAACCGATTTCAATAATTTTTTTTTCCTTCTTTTTGTCTTCATAATTCGCAACTTTTCCGCGCTATTACAAATTCGAAATAAAAAAAAGTGTTTTTTCGGCCCACCCTAGTGTATAAGCCACTCTAACATACATTTTTTCTTTAAAATGAAGTTTGATACTTTTCTAAATGGAACATAGTATTGTATTTGAAGTTTCATTATATATTGTGAAGAAAGGATACGAGTATTGTTTGTGATTCAAGTTTTGACTCTTCTCGGAAGCAATGATTTTCAAGTCAATCTCTAACCAATTTGTTTCTCATTGCATTGTAATTTTAAATGACTTTATCTTTTTTCTCAAAGTTATTTGAGTTGAAATTTAAGCTTGCTGACGATTGCAAAATTTATTTATTTTTTAAATTTATTTCATTTTTTTAGAAATTTTACATCATAAAACTTTTTAAGAAATTATAGAGGGAGTTTTTACTTGTATCGAAGATTCGTTTGTCGGTGATCTATTGGCAGAGTAAAATGCTTACCTAGGTAGCATACGTAACATTGAAACGGTTATGAAGTGAAGAATGCTGGGTAAGCTAGCCCGTTTTTCTTCCAACCTGAAAAAAAAATCAGTTTTTACATGTTGCAAATTAAGAGAAAGTTCAGGAGAGGGGGGGGGGGAGCAATTTTTGCTCCAAAACAGCATTTACGTTCACCGAGTTTTATTGAAGTCCTGCATCAAACTATAGGTTTGTACTGAGGCGCCCTTTCTTCGAGCTTGAATTATTATCCTCTTTAAAAACTTATCTTCCCAGGCAGATTGGAAGGCGAAAGGGTTAGTAGTACCTAGTGCCTATTCTCGGGAGAGAGACCCGGGATGCGATGACCCCTTCCCCCTTCTGCTGTTGGAGAGCGCACACCTCTCATAGGAAGGGAAGTCATAAAGAGGACCAATCGATGCTGAGGAGAGGAAAATAGCAAAAAAAAAAAAAAAACCGCAGAAAGATTAAACGTGGCACGTGAATCATGCCAGCAGGAGTGAGGGCTTCGGATCGATGCAAATTGGAGGCTACGCGCTCCTTTTACGCTTACGCCGATCGCTGCATGAATGGACAATCAACATCCTGGCATCAGTTCCTTACCGGGCCTGATGAATGCAGGTCCGTGGTGGACCTAGGCACCACAATTTGGGGGCACCAAAATAGGGTGAATTTCTCTCTCCCATTTTTTTTTTTTGGAAACTACTGCTGTTGTTGTAACTTTTCTCACTCGGGTATCCGAGCCCGAGCAAATGAAATCCACTCGATTTAAGGAAGGATTAGGTACGGCTTCCGTTTTTACGAGCACCATTGAGGTGGAAGACCGTTTTTGCTCAACACACATGCCATAAGAACCCGTTTATAGGGTAAGCATCTATTCATAACACCCTTTCACACGCAGAAAGGACAATGACAGGAGAGAGAAAGCATGTCCAAGCCGGGATTTGAACCCAGGGCCGCCGCATCACGATTAGACGTCTCTGACCACTAGACAAGGTGGCCGACTGGAAACTACCACTTTGAAGATGCACTTTTTTTTTTTTTTTGAGTGCGAAGAGTTGTAAATTTCATCAAGATTTGGGAATCACGTCGGCTTGATCGGGCCCTGGCTCTTGACAGAAAAAGTGTTGCAAGACGAGCAGCTTCTAACTTCAAAAGCGCAGTAAAAAAAATGTGAATCGTTGAACATTTGGGAAGGCAGACCCGTCATTTGAAGTTTTTCCAGGGGGAGGGGGTGGGGGCAAACGGTGCAAACACATAACAATTTCATCAAAAAAAAAAACAACAAAAACCACGCCCACTTTTATGAAAATATTGTTACAAATCTTGTAAATAGTTGTTGTTTTTCCTGCCTTGCACCATTGTCACAAGTTTTGGTTTTATCTGGCGACATGTTGCAAAAGTATCTGAAGATCTCACTTTTATCACTTGTATACCGGCCCTGTAACGTTTTGTAGTTTTTACACTTGCCCTACATTTAATAAGCATGAAGACATTTTCGCGCTGAGCTGTAATATTGTAGGTTTTTCTTTTTATCGCTAGAACTTTCTTGAATGGATTATTTAAGTTCGTGAATGAATCCGATTTTGCTAGAATGTTGTAGAAATTTCCTTCCGAGTATAAATAGCTGTCCAACAGTCTTGAACAGTTAGTTTTTTTCTCAGATTGGATTTCTGAGAGACTCGTTATATCCGCTTCGGCGAATGTTTGTTTTGCTTTTGTAATTTCTTAATTACAGTTCACCTTAGATACGTGGTGCTGAGTTACTGTTGAGAGTACAGTGTACTGTTTGCTACCTAATTGCTGGATGTTTAGCAATTGTTTCCTGCTCCTATTGTAAATAGTGTACATACTTGTAAATACATTTATAGTTACTTCCTTAAGATTGGAATGCTCATTTAAAGAAAGTTGAAGGTGCTACGGACTCGTTACAATTTTGGCGCCCAACGTGGGGAATCTTGAAGGACTTTCTTGGAATTATCTGTGAATTTGGACTTTTCTTCCTGAGGACTTTTTGACTTTGGAATATTATGGTGATTACACGAGCAATGGAGGAACAACTGAAACAACTCCTTGATGCGATCAACGCTGTTAAAAGTGATCAAAAATGTGTTAAAAGTGATTAAAAGAATCAAGAACAATTAAAAAATGATCTGGCTACTTATCAAGAACAATTAAAGAATGAGCTGGCTACTCATCAAGGGCAAATAAAGAATGATATGGCGACTATGGCTACTAATCAGGAACAGTTCAAGAGTGATTTAACCGCTAGCATAACTTCAAGTCAAGAAGAAATTAAGACCGATCTAACGTCAATGAAAAGTTTGGTGGAAAGTAAATTTACCAATATGGAAAATAAAGTGGTGGCTCTAGAAGATCGAATCACCACAGTAGAAAATCATGTGGAAAAGAAAATTAAAGAACTTGAATCGAAGTTATCAGCATCCTCCAACAACTCAAGTGACTGTATAGCTGCAGCTGCAACGTCTCGTCCATCCATCAAACTGACCACGTTTGACGGGAAGACCTCGTGGAATATTTACAAGACGCAGTTCCTCATCGTTGCAGAAGCAAACTCCTGGGATTCTTCCACGAAAGCCTGTCACCTTGCAGCCTCGCTGAGAGGGGATGCAGCTGACATACTACAGACCTTCCCAGAGGACAAGCACCCCGACTTCGAAGCCTTATCATCGGCCTTGGAGCTTCGCTTTGGCGAAGCATGCCAAAAAGAATTCATCCAACTCTAGCTGAAATCCCGACTCCAGAGGGCTGGAGAGACTTTGCAAGTTTTTGCAGCAGACGTTGAGAGGCTTTCCCATCTTGCCTTCTCGAACTGTCCTTCGGATGTTCGCGATATCCTGGCCCTGAACTACTTCGTATAGTCCGTGGAGTTAGTGCAAACATATTTCACTTCCGGATACCAGTCTGAAATTTTATGTGGGGCTTAAATTCACATAGGAGGTCAAAAAAACGCCGGGAGACACTTGATCGGAGGTCAAGGTCATTCCGTGATGACGTCATCAAAATGGCCGCTTTTACAGGTAAATACGTTCGTTTAACTGCTTAAAACTCCATCATAGATTGAAATATTGCAAAACTCAAATATATCATCTGAAAGCTCTTTAAAAGAGCTATTACGAAAGATTTAATTTTTCTTTCTGAGGTCAAGTTCTCACCTGTAATGACGTCATCAAGATGGCCGCTTTTACAGGTAAATACGTTTGTTTAACTCCCCCTAAAACTCCATCATAGATTCAAATATTGCAAAACTCAAATATATCATCTGAAAGCTCTTTAAAAGAGCTATTTAAAAAAATTAATTTTTCTTTCAAAGGTCAAAGGCCCACCTGTGATGACGTCATCAAAATGGCCGCTTTTACAGGTAACTACGTTTGTTTAACTCCCCTTAAAACTCCATCATAGATTCAAATATTGCAAAACTCAAACATATCATCTGAAAGCCCTTTAAAAGAGCTATGTAGAAAAAATTAATTTTTCTTTCTGAGGTCAAGGGCCCACCTGTAATGACGTCATAAAAATGGCCGCTTTTACAGGTAAATACGTTTGTTTAACTTCCCCTAAAACTCCATCATATATTTAAATATTTCAAAACTCAACTATATCATTTAAAAGCGCTTTAAAAGATCTATTTATAAAGATATAATTTTTCTTTCTGAGGTCAAGGGTTCACCTGTGATGACGTCATCAAAATGGTCGCTTTTGCAGTTAAATACGTTCGTTTAACTGCTTAAAACTCCATCATAGATTCAAATATTTCAAAACTCAAATACATCATCTGAAAACTCTTTAAAAGAGCTATTTAGAAAGATTTATTTTTTCTTTCTAAGGTCAAGGGCCCACCTGTGATGACGTCATCAAAATGGCCGCTTTTACATTTAAATACGTTTGTTTAACTCCCCCTAAAACTCCATCATAGATTCAAATATTACAAAACTCAAACATATCATCTGAAAGATCTTTAAAAGAGCTATTTAGAAAGATTTTTCTTTTCTTTCTAAGGTCAAGGGCCCCCCTGTGATGACGTCATCAAAATGGCCGCTTTTACAGGTAAATACGTTTGTTTAACTCCCCCTAAAACTCCATCATAGATTCAAATATTGCAAAACTTAAACATATCATCAGAAAGCTCTTTAAAAGAGCTATCTAGAAAAATTTAATTTTTCTTTCTAAGGTCAAGGGCCCACCTGTAATGACGTCATCAAAATGGCCGCTTTTACAGGTAAATACGTTTGTTTAACTCCCCCTAAAACTCCATCATAGATTCAAATATTACAAAACTCAAATATATCATCTGAAAGCTCTTTAAAAGAGCTATTTAGAAAGATTTAATTTTTCTTTCTAAGGTCAAGGGAACATCTGTGATGACGTCATCAAAATGGCCGCTTTTACAGGTAAATACGTTTGTTTAACTCCCCCTAAAACTCCATCATACATTCAAATATTGCAAAACTCAAATATATCATCTAAAAGCTCTTTAAAAGAGCTATCTAGAAAGATTTAATTTTTCTTTCTAATTTTAAGGGTCCACCTGTGATGACGTCATCAAAATGGCCGCTTTTACAGGTAAATACGTTTGTTTAACTCCCCCAAAAACTCCATCATAGATTCAATTATTGCAAAACTCAAATATATCATCTGAAAGCTCTTTAAAAGAGCTATTTAGAAAGATTTAATTTTTCTTTCTGAGGTCAAGATCCCACCTGTAATGACGTCATCAAAATGGCCTCAAATGACGTCATCACAGGTGGGCCCTTGACCTTAGAAAGAAAAATTAAATCTTTCTAGATAGCTCTTTTAAAGAGCTTTTAGATGATATGTTTGAGTTTTGCAATATTTGAATCTAAGATGGAGTTTTAGGGGGAGTTAAACAAACGTATTTACCTGTTAAAGCGGCCATTTTGATGACGTCAGTACAGGTGGGACCTTGACCTCAGAAAGAAAAATTAAATATTTCTAAATAGCTCTTTTAAAGAGCTTTCAGATGATACATTTGAGTTTTGCAATATTTTAATCTATGATGGAGTTTTAAGCAGTTAAACGAACGTATTTACTTGTAAAAGCGGCCATTTTGATGACGTCATCACAGGTGAGCCCTTGACCTCAGAAAGAAAAATTAAATCTTTATAAATAGATCTTTTAAAGCGCTTTCAGATGATATAGTTGAGTTTTGAAATATTTAAATCTATGATGGAGTTTTAGGGGGAGTTAAACAAGCGTATTTACCCGTAAAAGTGGCCATTTTGATGACGTCATTACAGGTGGGCCCTTGACCTCAGAAAGAAAAATTAAATATTTCTAAATAGCTCTTTTAAAGAGCTTTCAGATGATACATTTGAGTTTTGCAATATTTTAATCTATGATGGAGTTTTAAGCAATTAAACGAACGTATTACCTGTAAAAGCGGCCATCTTGATGACGTCATCACGGGAGTTCATGACGCCTGATCAAGTGTCTCCCGGCGGTTTTTTGTTCTTATATATGTACCTAAGCTCTGTACCAAATTTCACACTGGTATCCGAAAGTGAAATATTTCGGCTGTTTTTGTCGCTAACTCCACAGACTAGTAGACGGAGTGCGAAGTTGAGAAATTCAGACGGCTCTCCGGATGGCGGACATCAAAGATCTTAAATCCGGTTTGGTCTACGCAATGAAGTTCGAGGCTGCACAGCAAACATCCCGCGAGGATCGCCATTCAATCAGGGGTGTGGAAGTGACTGTCCCGGATTCGAACTCAACTTGTCTCTCGGAAATTAAATGACAAATCAAAGAGATCTCGGGGACCCTGAAGAAGATTACGGCTCGCAAAGACTGGCTCGACAAACACAAATATTCGGAAAATTTAATTTTTTTGAGAAATGAGAAAAATTGTTTCTTAAAAAGAATAGGGCACTGGATAATTAAAAAAAAAATGCATAGAATGGTAAAAAAAGGGTAACACTGTATTAAAATATTATTTTCCTAACTTTAAAAGACTTACAGGTTAACTTAGCTTAATGTGTTTTTTTAAGGTCCTTGTTGACTGTGGTCTTATCCAATAGCTGCAGAAAAGGAAGGTTGTCTGTTTCAAAATGTTCGTCTAAATGTTTAAAGAGTTGTCACAACGTCGCTCCGATTCCAGTTGCTGAGGATGAAGAAAATATAGACAATTTTCCGCATTTAGACGAACATCTTGGGACAGAACAAGGACAACCTTCCTTTTCTGCAGCTTCGGGATAAGACCACAGTCAAAAAGAAGCGTCCAAAAAAAAAAAAAAAAACTAAATTGACCTGAGAGAGTTTTTTTGAATTATTAAAATGCTATTTTAATACAGTGTTACCCTTTTTATATCATTCCATGCATTTTTTGTAATAGTCCAGTCAAATTAGGAAAAAATCTCGGAATGTGAGATAACAAGCTATAAACTAGTATGAACTTGCATTTTGACATCCTAAATGGTGTCTCAAAACCTACATACGGTAGGTTGTGTGCGTCAGTGGCGTATCCAGGGGAGGGGTTGCCAAGGGACCAATGCACCCCCCAAGATTTTGTAAGACTATAAAAAATGGTGGCACCGAATTTTGAAAAAACATGTAACCTTCATGTAAATATGCTTCAGGTTTTTTCAATGAAAAATACTTTATGGACACTGAAATATTGTCATATTATTTTCTGTTTTCGACAATAAGAAGCAAAACTAATTGTTATTCTGTAATTGTGGAAATGTAAGAGGAAAATGAGCGATGTACCCGAGCCTCTCACAAACATTTTTAGACGTTTAAGTTTCCTATTAATTGCAGATTATTTAAATGATTTAAATGTGTTTAAGCATTGCTCCTCCTCTTATTTTCTCTTTTTTAAAGATTATTTTGAACAAATTGTCATATTATTATTTTACATCGTAAAGAAAAAATCAACAAAACACCAGCTTTTTTTTTTCGAAATGTGACAAATTGAATTTTTGTTTAAAAACATATCGCACATAAAATGGTTTTTTATATTAACACTTACATTGAAACATTACTGCTCATTTCAGCAGTAAATTTTTACCTTGGAGAAAAAGGGATCAGTTTCTACTTTCTTTTCTCATGGGATGAAATGAAAGGTTTTATTTTATTATTAAAAGTTTTATTAGAAATGAATAAATAAACAAGTTGAAATATTAATGAAGGAATGCGAATGAATGAATTAATCAATGAGCACATCTGGGATTTAAAAAAAAAGGAGTAAGTAATAGCTGAAAAACAAAACCAATTTTCCAGAAAGTGCAAAATATTACAATATGTGTATGAAATTTTGAAAATGAGTTGTATATATATTCCCTTTGATTTTTCAATCTATTTATATTTGAATCGCAATCGTCCAATCGACTTATATTGCTAGGTGGATGGCGCAGAAGAGTTAAAATGTTTTAACATTCCAATTTGCCCCGTTATTTAAATCTTACCCCCACATTCCCCAACATCTGAAGGACGTTTAAATGGACATTTTGTAGAATATGCATGAGATCCTTTATCCTTTAGCTCCGGATGTCTACCTTCAAAATGACGCCACAATTTGACTGGAACCATCGAACTGTTTGGAAGGACTTTCGCACAAATCACACACTGAACTTTCTTTTCGTCAGTCTCTATGAAACCTAAAGCTTAGGTAGCTATCTTGGTACTTTCGTTTTTTGGTTGTTCCACTTCCACTTGCAGTGTGAACAGTATCTACTTCTACGATGTGAGAATTCGGCGTAGTTAGAACATGCTGCAGAGATTCATCTTCTAAAATTTGCTCTTTAGCTGGCTTGTCATTAGTTATTTTTTCTTCGAAAGGTTGTTCTTTGTCATCAACAAAACTGTTTTGGCATTTTTGTGGCTGTGATAGGGATGAAGGAACTGTACATTTCTTCAAAGATCCTGTCTGTAGCCACAAATCCACGCTATGGTCCTTAAATGATTAATTAGAATGGTACAGGAAGCAAGAAAATTAATCTCGAGATATGAAACCGCGAGGAATTTGTTCTCGGATAAAAACTTCTTTTTATGTACAACTCGAGAAAAGTCCAGAATCACCAGAAATGAAGACCCATCAGGCGTTGACAATAATCCGAAATTTTAATCTGAATAGTTTTGTATTCAATCAAACCGACCGATCCATCCACCAATCTACCATAGCTTGCGTGTTTTTACAATGCCAGCGTCGACGTAGTGCATTTTTCGGGAAGGTTCGAAATTGAAATTCTTCCAAATACGTGTTAATAAGCCAAAGTCTAGCACAAAGCTCATGGCGCCGTCTTACCTGTCAGCGCCGCTGGATTCACTTAAGGAGGCATGGAATAGTTCTAAAAGGAAAGGGGGTAAGCAGCGGTGTTAACAAGATATCATTTTTTTGCCCAAAAAAAAAAAAAAAAAAAAAAAAAGAAGAAGAAGAAGAAATGAACCAGAGTCGAAAAATGAAAGTCAGCAAAATGTCATTTTTACGAATACGGAGTAAAAACATCCGTACAGCTTTTGAAGACATCACGGTTTTAAAAAAAATTGAGCTCAAAAGCAAGCCTAATCGTGGTATTGATACAGCATTAATATTTCCCCAATGTTGTTGTAAAAATATCTGCTTTTCTGATGTTTTGTACGAGATTTTGTTGTAAAATTATCAATAATATTAGATAACAAAAAAAAAATCGTTTTGACGCATAAAAGCTATTTTATTTGACAAGTGGTATTGATTCTTTTTCAACCCTATAATGATATTGTAACTTCAGAACAAACTGTACGAAATTGGAACACTGCAAAAATTGAGGAGGGGGGGGGGGTTATGAGAATTTCTGCTTGAGAAAAAGAGGGCGCGATCATAGAAAGTTTGAAAATCTTTACCCTGGTATTGAAACACAGAGCCAGATTTAAAATATTACTTTTAACGCTTAAAAAAAAAAATCGGATTTTTACCGCGGACCCCCAAGGGGTCCGCGGACCACAGTTTGGGAAGCCCTGATTTAAGCCTTACCTTTTTTTAGACATATTAGGAGGAGCAATAGGTCCAAGACAGCACATCAGGCGATTTTTCAAAATCCTTGCTTTAAAAATTCTCTTTTGAAAGATCTTTTTGTTAACAATTAGATTAAATGAGGTATGGGGATAATCTGCCGGATTTTTTTCTTTATTTTTAATTGAAGTTTCAATGAATAATTTCTTGCAATTTGCTAAATTACAGCTTTTCAAACGCACTTTTAGAGTTTGGTTATGTTAGGAAAGAGGGATATTCGTGCGCTCCACAAATTTTTTAGAAATGGAAGCGTTATAAACGTAGGAATCTGCCATTTGGGTAACGAAAGGGTGCAAGGAAAGATCCCGGATATTTTTAAAAATTAAAATTTACAATTTCAAACGTAGACTAACCCTGATGATATTAAGGAAAGTGGAGGTCAGTAACTGTTCCCCAGAAATTTTTCGAAATTATAGTTGTAAGAGCACTAATCCATACGATCAACGGTGAATTCATGTGGGAGTGAAGTTTCGGGGACCGTCTCCGGTAAAGTTCTTGAAATTGAGGTCTTAAAAGTATCTTGGAAGGTAGTTTCCAAGGCTTAGCCTGAAGTTATGTCAATCAATATCCATATAACATGTCATCAAATATTCATATTAACATGTCTATCAAATATTCATATAAACATGATTACAGACAGTACGATTTCGTCAGAGCAGAAAACGGTTTGACCGCATGATCTTGCAGCAACATGTCTCAAAGTATTGAGTATGGCATAAAGGGCAACTGCATACTTCGAAAAGGAAAACTCTGGTTTTCAAAAGCAAAAAAGTAATTTTAAAGCTTTAAAACCCCCTTTTTTTTTCGTGATTCACCGCGGACCCCCGACTAAAGCTTGGCGGACCCCTAAGGGGTCCGCGGACCACAGTTTGGGAAGCGCTGCCCTCAATGACGAGCCTGTTATTATGTATCAATTTATTTAATAACACTTACCTGCCCGTGCAGTTGTAGAATTGTATTAAGGAAAATACTTAAATTATATTTCAATTCTAATGTAATTTAGATTAATAACTCCATAAATAAGTAAAAAAAAAGAAACCGAACAGTTCTTGATTAACGTTTTTATTATAAAATATCATTCCAAGCATTAATGATTGTGGAAATTAAAAAAAAATAATAATAATTGCAAGAACTTATAATTTTTATAATTTTAATTATCTTTTTCTTTATTGTCTTCAACGACATTTGTCTCCAGGTCTTCCATGATTTTGGAGTCAAATGTTCTGTCTTCAGTGACATCGCTGTGATATGGTAAAGCATTGAGACAAGCTTGCCGATTGCACTGACCACAACTAAAGAGCACTGCAACCTGCAACCCAGATTTTTTGCATCCACATCGCGAACCATAACCACTCTTGCAATTGCAGAATTTTGTGTTGAGCAATTCTTTTGGAGCGGGTGCTAAATTTGTCGTGATAGGTTCCAGGAATTCGTATATTAATAAGCTTTTCTTTGTTACTTCGATTTAGTAAGATTTTTTCTTGCGTATTTGGTGCACTGTCACGTCGAAACATATATTTTTGAAATTGCAGCAGTTCTTCTTAGCTGATTTATTGCTGTAGTCTGAATATCCGTCAAATGCAACAATATTTTTTTGACTGTAATGCTTTTGCAAATACTTTACATATTTATTTAGAATAAAATCGTCATTGTATGACAATATGACGCTAACAGACTTTGTTCTCAATGAAAACAATGTGACCTTCGTTATTGATAGCGGATTTCTTCTGCATCGCGTTTTCCCTAAAGTTTTAATAAGTATCCTCGTTTAAAAAAAAGATATTTTGTTTCTACACTCATTAAGTGGCTGTGATAAGACCTCTGCGCTTTTTAAAAAATGTGGTATGGGCCCCACACTACTTCCTTTTGCGTGTAAATTTCTTAGTAGTTGCCTTAAGTGTCAAAAAAAGTGCTTGGAGTGAGTAAGGTAACAATTCAAATATTTACTCCCCTAATCTGCCACGAAACAATGCAAAAAATATTTAACAATGGTTAATTTTCTAAATATTGCTGATTTTAATATCATTCAGTGAATTTTTCGCAAAATATCGCCAATAGCGCCAAGTTGAATCCAAATTCAAAAAAAAATTTTTTCGCCAAATTTGTCGCCAACTTGGCTATATGTCGCCAAGTTGGCGTCAAACACTTGGCGACCAAAAGCTTGGCGACATATCGCCAAGTGGTCGCGCCAATTCATATCACTTGAGTCTGCATTGAAATTAACACTGATTTACCCCAAAAAAGGGGTAAAACACCCCCTTGGTAACATTCAAATGCAACCACAAGGGGAGGTGCACAACTAGACCATACTCAGAGCCTACATACCAAGCTAGAAGTTTCTACGGTACATAGTTTTTGAGTTATGCGAGCCACATACGCACATACATCCGCACATACGTACATACAGACGTCACGAGAAAACTCGTCGTAATTAATTCGGGGGTGGTTGAAAAGAATTTTTCGGCTGCTTATATGTTGGTAGGTACATATGCACGTGCTGACAGGTCGAAAAAACTACTGAACATTCATTCGGGGGTGAGCAAAATCAAAATTTAGACTCAAATTTGAGTGATTTTTTTTTTCGCGATCACAATACTTCCTTTACTACGTAAAAGGAAGTAAAAAGGAAAAAGCATTTGAAAAACTGACGAATTTGGATTAATTTGCAGCAAGCAGCAGCATTCGAAGAGAAAAAAATGTCCGATTCAAAGATTTTTTGAGAATGGAATTCAAAGTTTGTTGCAAAGCTGTATAACGCTTCAAAATCTGTGGACCGTATCGATCATCTTCGTTATGTACAAAACGTCAAGTCAACAAAAATTAAATAAACCTGTGGAAGCTATTAAATATTCCACCAACAAGTGCAGCAGCTCACCAACATTTCAATGGTGTTTATTATCAAGTTCAACTTAGTTAGGGGATGATTTGAAACACCAGGAATGGGGTTGGACAATGCGCAAAACAAATTCCTGGAATCTATCACGAGAAATTCAGCACCTGCTCCAAAAGAATTGCTCTACACAAAATTCTGTAATTGCAAGAGTGGTTATGGTTCGCGATGTGGATGCAGAAAATTTGGGTTACAGTGCTCTTTAGTTGTGGCCAGTGCAATGGGCAAGCTTGTATCAATGCTTTACCATATCACAGTGATGTCAATGAAGACAGAACATTTGACTCCGAAACCATGGAAGACCTGGAGACAAATGTCGTTGGTTGGTTGGTGTCGTATCCTCAATGAGATTACAAATAATGGTGTGCTTGAACAGCCTTAGCTATATCAATGGCATTACAGGAGTACAAATCTTTCTCTGTAGGGTAGTTTAAAATGTGAAGACCTGCAGCAACTGTAGGACAGTTGAAAACATGATGTGGTGTGAGTTCTTCATCGAGACAGTTTCCAGAGTTTTGATAACTTTTAGACCCATCAGCAGAAATTTTCATGTTTTTATGATGTTTTGTTCTTAGTCTGATGAGCGTGGTGGCTGTTCTCCTGTCGATGTCAAGATTGGTTATTTGATCATATGCTTTGATTTTAAAGGGGGTGAAAATTTTTGATCTTGCAAAGGGATTTACATATGCTAGTTTGATTGGAATTGCGGTTTGGTTGAGTTTTCTGGCCTCTTTAGCCAAAGAATCAGCAATTTCGTTAAACTCCAGGTTCACAGGGGCAGGAATCCATTGTAGGTAACATTTTTTCTGAAGACGGTGAAGTTGTTCAAGTTGTGCAATGATATACAGGATAAGGCCCGAAGTACCTTTGCTAAGGGCTTGTAAGACAAATGTCGTTGAAGATGATAAAGAAAAAGATAATTAAAATTATAAAAATTATAAGTTCTTGCAATTATTATTAGTATTTTTTAAAATTTTCACAATCATTTATGCTTGGAATGATATTTTATAGTAAAATCGTTAATCAAGAACGGCTCGTGTTTTTTTACTTATTTATGGAGTTATTAATCTAAATTACATTAGAATTGAAATATAATTTAAGTATTTCCTTTAATATAATTCTATAACTTCACGGGCAGGAAAGTGTTGTTAAATAAATTGATACATAATAACTGACCTGTCATTTAGGGGGCTTGGTTGCCCCCCCCCCCGATTTTGAGAAATCAATTTATTTACAAAGAAGTGAGCGTGGTTTTTGATATTTTCCGATGAAATGACCTTGCGGTATGTATTCTTTGTAACCCCCCCCCCCCTCCTTCGATAAAACTTGGGCTAGCGCGTTCGGCAGTTAACCGAAAGGTTGGTGGTTCGAGCCCACCCGGAGGCGTGAAATGTGTTTTTGTATTCTAAAAATGGCTTTTTTAAAATTAAGTTTACTTAAACAAACCATCAGCATCCGAGCCCCCGTTGAGCAATCGCCTAGCGCGGTCGGCTGTTAACCGAAAGGTTGGTGGCTCGAGCCCACCCGGGGGCGTGATATGTGTTTTTATATTCTAAAAATGGCTTTTTTTTCAAATTTAGTTTACTTACAAACCATCGAAGACCGAGCCTCCATGGAGCAATCGGCTAGCGCATTCGGCTGTTAACCGAACGTTTGGTGGTTCGAGCCCACCCGGGGGCGTGATATGTGGGTTTATATTCTAAAAATGGCTCTTTTAAAAATTTACTTTACTTAAGCAAACCATCGGTAACCGAGCCTCCGTAGCGCAATCGGATAGCGCGGTCGATTGTTAACCGAAAGGTTGGTGGTTCGAATCCAACCGGGTTCGTGATGTGTGCTTTTGTATTCTAAAAATGACTTTTTTTAAAATTTACTTTACTTAAACAAACCATCAGTAACCGATCCTCCGTGGTGAAATCGGCTAGCGCGTTCAGCTGTTAACCGAAAGGTTGGTGGTTCGAGCTCGCACGGGGGTGTGATATGTGGTTATATATTCTAAAAAAGGCTTTTTTAAAAAATTTACTTTACCTAAACAAACCATCGGTAACCGAGCTTCCGTAGCGCAATCGGATAGCGCGTTCGGTTGTTAAACGAAAGGTTGGTGGTTCGAGCCCACAGGGGGGCGTGATATGTGGTTTTATATTCTAAAAATGGCTTTTTTTTTCAAATTTTACTTTACTTAAACAAACCATCAGTAACCGAGCCTCCGGGGCGCAATCAGCTAGCGCGTTCGGCTGTTAACTGCACTGTTAAAAAAACCTGAATTTTCAGGAAGATTTTTACTGATTTTAACAGTAAATTTCCGTTTTCGTTTCAAAACAGAATTTTTTCTTGAAAAAACGGAACTATTCCGTGAATTACCAAGTTGGAGAAACAAAAAACGGAATTTACCCGGTTTTGTGGTTGAACTATACCGAACGAGAGAGTTAGAGACAGTCTGAAGAGACTTGGCTCGCGCGCAGAAACGACTGTGTTTTCGGCAGCATAAATGATTCATAACTGAATAAAAGTGCGCAGCAAAAGTAACGCAAAGTCATCGAGAATTAATATGCATGTTTAAGCTTCTGTGAAAGCGCATTGTATTATTCGCATTAGCATGGAAAAGAGGACATCTGTGTCTCGTCGTTTGGATAGCTACTTTACAAAAAACATCACAGTCGAATGTTATTTAATCGTGTTCCTCAGGACGTTATTATGTGTCCCATTTTGTTGTCAAAATGCTTCTAGTCCAGTCAATCTATGCAAAAAAAGGGCTAAAATCGCAAATCGGGTCACCTAGGGTAGTTCAAATCTAAGTTTGCACCTTTCCAAACCCTGTGCTAGCTGCGGAATTCACGAAAAACTGCGAAAATTTCCGACTTTTTTCGGTTTTTCCCCTATAACTTCCAAACTATGCAACTTTTGATTATACATGTGAATACCCGTTTTAAAAAACACTAAATTTTCAATAATTTGAGCCCAAGTAGCGCTCTGTAGGACCAACAGTTTAGGAAATATCGAACTTCGAAAATTGGTCCTTTTTTGCGAAAAGTGAAAAAATTATGCTTCAATCGCATTTCAGACCAAATATCAATATAATTTCCTGCTCTACAAGAATAAAAATGGACATGAAGCTATAGTAAATTTAATTGGCTTTCATTTAAGCCCAAAAAGAAGTCTCTGGACTCAGTAGTTCTTCCACAATTACGAAAAACAAAATGTTCGAAATCTTTGATTTTTTCGAGAAATGAAAAAAAAAATCGTTTCTAATAAGAATAAGAGGCACTAGACAATAAGAAATACATAGAATTGTATAAATACATAGAATGGATACATGGAACAAGTGACTAATGGCCTAGATTTCCAGTTCTCAAAAATAGTATATCTCCCATTCATTCACGCTCCACCCACAAATTATAACACTGTTTTAACTTCTCTTCTTGAGGCCAGTGCAAGAACCAAAGCTCATGGGCAACATACTTGCTTTGTGACATATGATCAACCCCTTTATATGAAAGCCAGAGACATTGTTGAGAATTGCCAGCATACCGATTTGAATGCGGTGGTAGTGAGGTTAGGTGGTTTTCATCTTCTTATGTCTTTCATGGGAGCTATTAATGCTATCATGGCAGGTAGTGGTCTAAAAGAATTGCTCGCCACAATTTATGCAGAGAACAGTGTTGATAAGATTCTAAATGGACACGCATATTCTAGAGCTGTAAGAGCTCATCTGTTGATAAGTCTTTCGTTGGCTCATTCTATTTTCAATAAGATTCAGCTAACTGATGAGGAAAAAATAATTATTGAGGAGATTTTAAATGAAGATGACAGATCAATGATTTGGTTGGCAAATGAAAATGAAATTGTTCATAATCTTAATGCGAAATGTAAGGCTGAAGTGGACCAGAAGGAAAGAAAAGGGCCCACCTCAAAGCTTTTGGTGCAATATTTCAGGATGACTGTATTAATTAAGAAACTCATTCAGGCTGAGAGAGCAGGTGACTGAGAGCTCCACCTGGACACAGTTAGCAAAATGCTTCCATTCTTTCGCTCAGCGGGTCATTTTTTTATGCCAAAAGTGCACGCTTATACCTACAAGATATGAGTGCTCTGCAACAGCGAATGGTCCCAGAGGAATTTGCTAACTTCACTAAACAATACTTCACGATTCGCAGATCCGATAAATTTTGGTCAGGCCTGTGGACAGACTTATGTATTGAACAGGTTCTCATGAAATCCATGAAGAGTCAGGGAGGGTTAACCCATGGTCGTGGAACATCCAATAGTGCACTATCTCGGTAGACAGAAAGACTTTGTTCAATAATGAAGGGATGCGAAAAGGAACAAAATCTTCTTTCTTCTGCTCTTTCACTCCACTCGAGCAAAACATTCCAAATACACTCAGTACATTTGTAGTAGTAGACGGAGGATACCTTTCATAAGGTTATATGGCGCCAAAATGATTCTACCAGTTCAATAACACAGGCCAACAAAAAAAAACCTTTTTGAAAACTTTTTTAATTTTAATAGCTGATCTTGATAGATTTTTATGTGCTGAATCCAAATCTGCTTGTAGTTTTTATGTATCACCCTTAGTTTCCAAGCAAAATGTATTTTATTATATAGTCTAATACCCATTTACAGTATATAGGGAAATCAATGAAACACTGTAGAATCGTAAAAATGGTTTGTATTTACAGTAAAATACTTGGAATAGTAATTTTATGTGATGATACAAGGTTCACTTGTCAACTGGAATTGCTTTATATTTTCCTTCCCTTTTTTCCTTGAAGCTTCTTGTGTAGCTTTTCCTGCGATGAATAGCTTGCTGAACTTCCCGGTGAAGTGACCAACAGTAATCCCCCATCATGTTGTAGCATGTGTTTCAGCAGTGCTGCCAACATCATCTTTGTTCATTAGACCTATTTTTTCATGTTATTTTAACTATGAAAAAGCTGTTAAATTCTAAAAATGTTTCTTTATTTCATGAATGTAACTATAAAATGTGAATAAATGGTGGGTGATACAACTTTTTAAGCATCATATTTGGATTCAGCAACCTAAACAACATAAGAATAAGGTATTTTCATTAAAAAAGTTTTTTCATCGTTGGCCTGTGTAATTGATGTATATATTACTTACACATTTAATCACTTTGGTAGGAACGTAGCAGTGGTGTTTGATGGTTACCCTGAGGATGGAGCTCTCAGAAGTACTAAAACAGCAGAGTGATTGCGTCGCTACTCTGTTCTTAGTAGCAGTAAGATTGTATTTGACTCTTCAATGATCATCACAGTGCCCCAGGAGAAACTATTAGCCAACGAGAGCAATAAACGACGCCTCATTAACGAGTTGTGCCTTGCCTTTTAACATGAAGGCATTGAAACTAAAAAAGCAGCGGAAGATGCAGACTGCATGATTATCCTAACCGCTCTCGAAAAAAGTACTTTTTACGAGAGCGTGATCGTGGCAGGAGAGGACGTGGACTTACTTGTTCTTCTCTGCGGTTTAGGATCAAACATTCATAATGTTTATTTCCAAAAACTTGCACACAGTTTTCAACAACTTCATTCAGTGGAGGAGCCATGGAATTGCCTAAAGGATTCGAACTGTTTCTTCACGCATTTAGTGGATGCGACACCTCATCTGCCCTCTACTGGCAAGGAAAGGCAAAGCTATGCAGCATTTTTGAAAAGAGGCAGAGTTTGATTCATTTGGCTGGTACATTTCTCCTTCCAGATGTTAGCCACGAAGCCATTGCCAAAGTAGGGCAAAAATGCCTTGTTGCTTTGTACGGAGGAGATGCATTCACCAATACACTGCATGGTCTTCGATTCCAACTGTTTGTTAAAGCAACTGCCAATGCGAAGGTTAACTTGGCCCGTTTGCCCCCAACTAAAGATTCTGCCAACTTCCATTCCTATCGTACGTACCATCAAGTGCAAAAGTGGTTGGGGGTTGAGAAGGATGCAGTGGAATGGGGTTGGTCAAAAACTCCCAATGGCTTAATACCAGTCACAACATTATGTGAACCAGCCTCGCCCATGCTCCTGAAATTTCTATCGTGCCAGTGCAAAAAAGGATGCATGGGAGCATGTTCTTGCTGCAAAGCCGAACTAAAATGTTCTGCTTTGTGTACTAGGTGTTCTGGAAAAAGTTGCAACAACGTCCATCCAGTTACAATGGACGAAGAAGAGGAAAATACTGATAACGTTTCTTTCTTAGACGATTATCTGGAGCAAGAGCAAAAACGTTCCTTTTCTGCAGTTTCGAGATACGAACACAGCAAACAAGGACCCTCAGAAAAAAAAAAAAAAAAACTAAACATTGATTGAAATTAACCTTGAAGGGTTTTTAAACAATGAAAATAATATTTAAATATAATGTAAACCTTTTTTCCATTCTATGTATTTCTTATCGTCTAGTGCCTCTTATTCTTATTAGAAACGATTTTTTTTTCATTTCTCGAAAAATTCAAAAATTTCGAACATTTTGTTTTTCGTAATTGTGGAAGAACTACTGAGTCCAGAGACTTCTTTTTGGGCTTAAATGAAAGCCAATTAAATTTACTATAGCTTCATGTTCATTTTTATTCTTGTAGAGCAGGAATTTATATTGATATTTGGTCTGAAATGCGATTGAAGCATAATTTTTTCACTTTTCGCAAAAAATGACCTATTTTCGAAGTTCGATATTTCCTAAACTATTGGTCCTACAGAGCGCTACTTGAGCTCAAATTATTGAAAATTTAGTGTTCTTTAAAACGGGTATTCACATGTATAATCAAAAGTTGCATAGTTTGGAAGTTATAAGGGAAAAACCGAAAAAAGTCGGAAATTTTCGCAGTTTTTCGCGAATTCCGCAGCGAGCACAGGGTTTGGAAAGGTGCAAACTTAGATTTGAACTACCCTAGGTGACCCAAACAACATATTAAAAAATCAGAACTACATCCCGATTTGCGATTTTAATGTCTAATTTGACTGGACTATTCGTCGAAGAGCGTCGACTATTGTTATAGCATTCGAAGAAGAATTGGATGGTGTTATGCAAAAAGGAGTTAACCCACAAAAACCTGATTTTGAGATAATGGGCTTTAAAGTCAACAAACTCTGGCAAAACGCATGGAGCTCTATATCAATATACCAATGATATGTTACCATGAAATGCTGATAGGGCTTAAATATTTTTGCATAATGTAGAAAGCAACATTTTTACCATCACAGTTGGATAACTCATTTTTTTATGTTTTGTGGGTTAACTCCTTTTTGCATAACACCATCCAATTATTCCAGGATTCTGCGTAGTTAATCAAATTGACTGGAAAAATAATTTGGATCTTTTCATGTGATTATTCGGTATCCAGCATTTCCTACATTTTTTTCCTCAACATTTTTAAGAAGACTTCGTTTATCGCAATGGATAGAATCAAAATGGGCAACAAAAGGGCGTGTTAGTATATTTTAAAATCTACTCGCTCTATTGTTGCCTTTTTTGACCAACAAAAATTGAAAATGTTTATTTAAGAGGTAAGAATTTTTATTTTTGTTACTGCTATTTTTATTTTAATCTGAGTCCAGACTTAACAGTTAGTTATTTCATGATGTAAACCAATTGTGCATTTTAGTAGTTGCATGTATAAACTTACTGGTGCTGAGGGTTAGTAAAATTTAGTGAAATGATTTTTGTAATTTTATATCAAGATTTAAAAGCTTAGTTTCAAAACTTAGCTTTTTTACTTTATGACTTTACTTCGTTAATGTGACGAAATTAATGTTGTCAAAACTACGAAAATGATTGTCAATTTGACGATACTATAGGATAAAGAAATATTTCGCTACATTTGACGAAATTCATCCCCAGAAAAATGACGAAATGTTCGCTCGGGGTATATTCTTGGAAGTGATTTCATCAAAAACAAAGAAAGTTCGTTAATTTTGAGAGTGCATTTCTGAAAGTGTTGATCACTATGAACACCATAACGTAAATATATATGAAAATAGAGGAAATCAGTAACAATACAGGATTTTTTTTTTTAAGGAAGCACGAATGTTTCAAATTCAGAAAGGAAAAAAAGAACTTTCGCAAGAACTTAATTTTTATTCAAACATAAGAGAAAATATTTTTAAAAGAATGCACCTTGTTAATACTTTTTAATTTTTTGAAGTTATGCGCTCAGAAATACTATGCATTGATCATTCCATCTTCAAAATATTTGAGTATTTTATGCGAGATTGATGTAATCTTTTCAAAAAAATCATGTTATTTTAATGAACTAAAATTTTTAATGAAAAAAAAAAAAAAAAAAAAAAGCCAATTCTTGTATTGCTTTAGTATTTTTTTTAAAGGCAAGATGTTTAAAAGTTTGAAGTATATGAGTGGATATTTTCAAACTTTTTCTAAAAAACAAAATTCGTAAGAGTTTTAAGTTTACATTTTTGCTCATCATTTTGTCTTATGTATATACAATTTTCTGGTGAGCTATAGTTTACGCTCCTTTTTTAATTGCTCTATTTTTCTGTTTCTCATTTTCCCATATTTTAATCACCCACATGTTTACGTTATAGGCTTATACCTATACGCTTATACTTATACTAGCTGACCCGGCAAACGTTGTTTTGCCATATAAATAATTTCCTAGTAATTTCTAGTGTAGACAAAAAATAGCTTACTTATTGTTAAGTAAGTATGTATGTATGGTAGAATGTGTATATTGTATGTATGTAAGAATGTGGTCAGGCCCGTCGAGAGGAGGGGGGGGCAAGCCTATGCATTGCATAGGGGCCCGTGAGACGTCAGGGGGCCCGCGAAGCGGGCCTAAAAAGTTAATATCAAACATTTTTTTTTAATTATTTTTTTTTATGGTTTAGCCATTTAGGGTCTAAAACTACTTGCAAATGTTCAACGCTCCACATTAAAAATGAGAAATTTCATTAGTTCCTTTTCTCAGCCCCTAATTGTCGGCACATCTCACATGAATTAGAGCTTCTTTTTAAAAGGAGCGAAACACGTACCCTTTTCCCTGGCTTTTCGACTTTTCTTGGAACTGGGCTTGAAAAGTTTTGACCTTGGTGTGTGTGACCTTGCAGGCCTGGACTGACCAGGGCGGTTTGTGGGCCATTTGCGAAGGGCCCCCAAATGAGAGAGATTGAAAAAAAATTGTGGCTTTTTTTTTTCGGTTTGCAGATTTTGATTTTTTTTATCTTTTTTTTTTTTTTTTCTATTGATTGGCTTCATTATACTTTTTCCCAAAATGCTTCACATCAATATTGCTTATTTCACATTTGTAGCATCCAGTACTTGAATAAAGCAAGGTGGGCCCCGGAGAAACATTACTTTTAGGGCCCCCTAACCCAGGGTTTCCATCTCAATAAAATTGACTCGTGAACGTAGTGTTTCATTGATTTCCATTCTCTATTATAAGTATGTGACTGATTTATCCGTTATTCTTTGGGAGAGGGGAGCTTATTTACTGTCAGGGCCTCCACATCAATCCGTGAACCCCTTGACAAGATATTGTAATGGGCCCTCTTGCCCCTACAATCAGACCCGGACTGGCCAGGTTGGGAAGTCGGCGATCGCCGAGCAGTGAAGGGCCCCCGAACGAGTACAAAAAAAAAAAAAAAAAAAAAAAATGTGCGGCTGGTCCAATGGTCATAAGGTTCAATTAACATAAGGCAGACGAGGAGAAAGATATATTGTGGCGTTTTCTTTTTTTTTTAAATTTGATTTCTTTGTAGGGCCCCCCCCCCCTACAATTGGTTTTTCCATGTCCCTGAAATACACTCGTAAAATTTGTATTTCAGTGAACTCTATTATAGGCATATGATTTATCCGTTTATTTCTTTCTCATTGGGGGAGAGGTTATTACGTGGTATCAGGGGTCCCCGCACATCAATCATTGAATTCGTGGGCCCCGGGCCAGATATTATAACGGGGCCCGCCAACAACACCCCCCCCCCCATTTTCCCATCAAATTATTGACGTTTGGACAGATATTTGGAATTTTGAAAAATTATTATTTCGCTTTATTCTAAATTTTTAATCATTTTGTCTAATGGCACAATGCGGGGCCTTAAGTGGATGGCAAGAAGGCCGCATCCAGAGGAGAGCCCCTCCCCCCCCCGTGCAAACGCAAAGTTTCTATTTTGTAACGCAAAATAGGAAAACGATTTATTTCTTTTTCAACTTTCTAATAACAGAATTTAAAAAAAAAACTTTATTTTGTAACTGTTAAACAAGTGCAAATTTGAAGAACCACTGAAAAATTTTGCAATTCCAAATCTCAGCTGCAAAACATATTTGAATACTTATATGCATTTCCAGCTAGCTCCCTTTCCCACAGGACCGGTCATAGGGACAAGCGACACAGTCTCGCTTGGTGCGCATAGCCGAGGAAGGCACCGCGTGCAGCAAGGGAACATAAATTAAAAAATAATAAATAAATAAAATGAAATGGGGAAAAATTGAACTGTCTTTTTCGTTTTATTATCTCAACAAGAGCCCTGAAAACACTTGGGAACAAAAATGGGCAACCTGCAGCGAAAAACGTACTCAAACAGGACACCCCATTTGACAAAAGACGAGTACATTCAACACACAATTTATTAGGTTCTTTGTTGGTTCCTCCGATAATTCTCTTCGTCCTTATATTATCTTTTTCTTTTTTTTCGCCCGTAGGTTATCTCCGACAACACAAAATTCACTCCACAAGCATTTAGAAAATGTCCTCCATGTGACAATCGTAGTCGAATTTCTCTGAGAAACAGATAACGTTGAAGACTCAATCCGCTATCGTTATGTTAATGGGTTTGCTCCCTCAAACCAAAAAGGGGATGTCCATCATAAAACATGTTCCATTCACCAGAAAGGAGCAATTTGAATCTATTTCCTATTCAGAGTTTAGTTTCGGTATACATCAATGGTTAGAAGAATAGGGATTTGCCCTTTGCGGCGAACTCTAGCTGAAAGCTAATCCATGGGCCCATGGGGAATTTGTGTGTGGTCTGAACCTTATGATGCCTTGTCAGCAGCCGCGGATGGAGCACCCCGCACCGGCCCGGGCATTTATTACAGACCGGCCCCTGATATATGTATATATATATATATATATATATATATATATATATATATATATAATGTTCGTAAATTTTAATTCAAAATTAGGCTTTCTTTTACGTTTAAAAATTTCAATGATGAAAATGCAAATTTACACACAAACCAAACATTTTTTTCTATTTAATATAAAACCACTATGCGTATGCAAATTCAAAAATTTACTACTACAAATTTTTAATACTTACAGCTACTCCGATTATCAGTGGGCGTAACTACTCGTTGGTTTCAGGGGGCGTTATATTCAAAATCGTCACGAGGTTAAAAAAACGGCGGGGGGGGGGGGTGGCAACTCCTTTTTACCCACATTTTGCATGTACGTATATGTGTATATATATATATATATAATACGCGCTTGAAAATGCGTACTTTCGAAGTTCGAAAAACTGGACAGTTTTTTAAAGAGTACAGAAATATTACTGTAGAAAAATGGAAGGGGGGTCCGGGGGTTCGCCCCCGGAAATTTTCATAAATTGTACCTCTAAAAATTCCATTCTAGACTATCTTGGTGATAAAGCAGTAAGTAACCGCCCCTAAGCAAGGGCTAAGGCAGAAACATGCAATACACCGCTAACTCGACCATTTCGATCCATGGACAGCTGTTTCGAGCTTATTCTGCTCTCATCAGCATGGAATACGAAAGTAGTCGAGTTGGAGGTTGTTTTTTTGGCTCTCTTAGCTATATAAGAGGATTTTTGCCTCCAACTTGACTACTTTCGTATTCCATGCTGATGAGAGCAGAATAAGCTCGAAACAGCTGTCCATGGATCGAAATGGTCGAGTTGGCGGTGTATTGCATATCTTGGTGATGCTCGATCTCTTCCTCAGTCAGTAAAACACGATTGCCGGCCATTTTAAAAAATGTGAAAGAAAATAATGGGATACGAGCCAATATTTAGAAAAGTGCCAATTTGAAGTTGGAGTTTTCTGAAAAAAAAATTTTTTTCAGAAAAAAACTAATATTGTATTTTAAGTCTAAATTGGGTCTAAATGCAAGAAAATAAAAGGGGGGAGGTCAAGGAAGTTATTTACCCCCTCCTTAGATTACTCACTTTTAAGCCGTTACAGATCTGACGAATGTTACAGATCTGATGTTAATATGAGCTACATATTTGAGTTTATGCTTTCAGTATTCGTTAACATCTCTAAATATGATATCATTTCCTTGCATTTTTAACACAGAATTAAAATAATTATATTAAAATATATATATTAGGCTAAAAAGTCAAATTTCATTATAAAAAAGCATTTCTTGGAAATAAAAATGAGCGATAAGGTTTTTAGATAAAATAAATTATGAGATTCCCAAATCCAAGCTAATAAAACATTTGTTTTGTTTTGAAACAACACACAACTTCAGCTTTTTCAACACACAACTCTGCTGCTTGCTTTTCTTTAATTAGTTGCAGGAAATTTAATTTCTTGATCAGAAATTCAAATTTGGCATGCTAGTTATTATCTAGTTATTTAGCGAAGTTATGAGAAATTGAAGCACCAAAAAATAAATAAATAAATAAATATCTAATAATAATAATTAATTAACTTAATTTCTGCAGTGTCACTTTTTCTTATTTTACTAACTTCTATTGTAAGGTCATACAAACCACAAATAAGCAATTGTACTAAAAACTCATTGCTTTTCGTTTTTTAACAACAAAAATATTCAATATATGGCCGAAACCTATGATTTTTGCTTTTTATAATTCTGAAGCGTGTGAGTTAGTTCTGTAACATATTCGCTGTTTTTCAATGTTACCGCTCTGACTGTTACCGATCTGACAAACTGACAAAGTTTTTTTTTTTTATTTCCGAGTCGATCGCACTAAACCAAAATCAAACACGTGGTTTTTTCACTTGTAATAAAGGACTATACTTATATATAAAATAATTTTTAAAATAATAAACACTGCGCTTTTTAGAGCGTGTTACCGATCTGATGACTCAAATGACACACATTTTATAAAATCACTTTAAAAAATCTTACATACAATTTTAGATGCAGAAATGCAAATTTTTAATTACGATTCGATAAAACATCCCACCAGGTACTCAGTATCACGTGGTATAGGTGCAGGAAATGATTTTAGGAGCCTAAACATAGATCGGAAGTTATTGTTACCACTCTGACGGCGGAACTTGGGACACGCTTATTTCGCATCGGCTAGAAAATCAGAAATCGATTAAAACAAAAATGAAGTAAAATATTAACAAAGGGGTAAAAATAGAATCGTTTTTTGTGCAAGTGCGTTTTTTTGGGAAGTTAGAAAGTGCGCATGACCTGTTTGTATGCTAAGCTTTGCTACTTGGGACACTTTACCGATCTGATTTTTGATGTATAAAAACAATATTTTCTGAAGAAAAAAATTTTTTTTTCTGATGTTATTAGATGAAATGAAAGCAGAACCTTGTCTTCTTTCTGTGGAAAATTATTTTTTTAACTAGTTATTGAAATACTAGTGAAAATTCACTTTTCTAAATATTAGCTCATACAGAAATTCTTCCCAGCGATTTTTTCGAAATTTCAGTTCCAAAAACGCAGTTTCAGACGAATTTCGATCATAATGGGAGGTTTAGAGGCCTACCTCCGGAAAATTTTGACATTTTTTTCCTAAAAAAGACAATCCTCAATGATTCTGGGAAGGGGAGGGGGGTGGCAATGAAGTCTGTTACACAATGATATTCGCTGGAGAATCGTGCTTTTTTATTCTAGGAGTTTTATATTTTTTCATCTCATTTTTGCATTTTTGGACCAACGTTTCGGGGGGGGGGGTTGTCCCCAAAACACCCCCCATAGGTACGCCACTGCCGATTATACATAAATATAAATAAGTAATTGAACATTGAAATAATGGTACACTATTACTATGCATTCGATCGCGTACTGCTTCTCGTAAGAAAAATTGTGACCAAGATCAACTAATGGAACTTGAACTCTGATCTGGCTCTCCATAATCATTTATACAAAATCTTTTGATGCATAGAAAGTAAATCCATTTTTAACGTACATTTCAAAAGCTTGAAGGAAGACATTGTTTTTGAAATTTCTTACACTCAACTGAATATATACACAGGATTGAAATAAAGCTATGGTGTTTCGTATATATTTGAGACCTTAACTGGGGCAAAATATAATTATGTGAAAATGAGATGAGTTAAAAATTTAACACTGATCGATCTTTAAATTTACATTTATGCAAAAATGTATCCCCCCCCCTCCCCTACTGAAAGTAAATCCGTTATTAGCATACTTTTTAGAAACTAATAACATGATGATCACATGTTTTAAAACGTACAGTTTCTGATTTAATTTTTATAACGAAGTAGTTAAAGGAAATTCATAAAGTAAAGAAGATGAACTTTGAAACGGATTATTTATTCGTCAACTAAAAAGGCTACTTAGTAAAACGAAAGTGAAGACTGAAAGTTTAAACTGCGTCTCAATTGACTTACTTTTTTTTATATCTAGTTCGAGTTTATTCATATACAACAATTAAATATAGTGACAACACATTTTAGGATGTTCAAATGTTATAGTTTTATGTGAATTAAATAAGCAGTTCAACAATGTATGCGCATTTGTAAAACATAGAAACTATCAGTGTTGAAAAAAAGGTACAATATTTAATATCCCTTCAAGCGCGTACTGCTCTCTAAAGAAAAAAAGAGAAAATAGAATTCCGTGAAAAAGAGGGAAATTTTGAAATTTAATATTGATCGATTTTTATCTATATCTATTTATCTTACTTTTATCTATTCTTATATCTATAGACTAACATCTGTTACGGCCAAAGCCCGAAGTCCGGCCACTTCGCGAATTGGCCAGCCACTTCGCACATTGGCCGGAGCATGTGGCCAATGCCCGATGTACTGGAAATGAATTGCGTACATGGGACTTTAGCCGGCCACTTCCCGAAGTGGCCGGAACTCCCTGGCCAATGTGCGATGTGCTAGCTGTTCGATGCAGTTGCACTTCCAAGTGCTCAACAAATCGCTGCAGATGTAAAAATAAAACTCTTGCGCAATATTCCAAATGCCATAACAGTTCGTCTTGTTATGTCAAATGTTGATATTCATAATTTTCTGTAAAAAACTAATTCAGTAGATATTGTGATTATATTTTTGTTTGTTAGTTTGTTTTCTCCAAGGGAGAGGAAATTTTCATAAGAGGCCATGAGTTTTCTGGTATTGTGAGATCTTCACGCTAATACCCTATTCAATTAGTTTTATTTGAAACTTTCATTTGAATTCAAAAATCGCGAAAAACGTATTGAAGGTTTTTAATTAATTTCTTCGTTAATTAATGTCATCAGAAGACGCCAGCTAGCTCAAGACACTCCGATCAACTCTGAACAACCGTTTTCGTAAATGTTTACAATTTCGGTTTTCGCTAATTTTATTTCTGTTTTTTCTCTTCTAAATACCCATCGCCCTTTAAGAATTTACCTCCCCTTTGAGGAGTCCAATTCCCCTTCGGGAGCAATCGCCCTCATGTTGGGAACCACTGGTTTAATAGTTGATCGGCTTAAAATGTTAAAATAATTTTTTTTCGCCCCACATTCGAAGTAAATTAGTACACGTATGTAATCTTTCTGCACTTTAAAGTAGATTAATTGACTTTATGCTTTTTGCTCTCCCCCCCCCTTTTTTAAAGGAACTTTCTGAGATTTTTTTAATAAAAAATGTAAGGGGGAAGTACCTTTTACTTTTCTGGGCCCCTCACAGGAACTATTTCTGAATCCGCCCCTGCTCTGTGGCAGATACAATGTGATTATCATTAGCATTACGGTAAACAAGCACAAAATGTGACGTGTGAAAAAGGTCGTGAAACACAAAATCTGTCATTATCTTTTTTTCTAACTTTGGCCGATCGCCTCATGCCACTTCGCGAACTGGCTGGCCAAAGCCCGAAATCAAGGAAAGATCGGACTTTGGCCGGTCATTTTGAGGCGATATTGGCCATTTCGCGAAGTGGCCGGCCAATTCGCAAACTGGCCGACTTCGGGCTTTGGCCGTAACATATCTATTCTCAAACTTTTCATTCCGATCGGAAAAATTATTTACAAACTTTTCAGAAACTAACAACATGATGACAAGCTGTATTGTAAGTAATTAATTGAGTAACATGTGAATAAAAATGAAAAAAACAAACTTAATATTGAACTAGCTTTACAATATTTAACAACTATTGAGCTTGGCGTACTAAAAACAAATCTAGTTCTGTGAAAATTTAGCAATGATGAATCTCAAAATATCCATACTATTTCAGAAACTGACTACATACACTGAAGTGACAAAAGTCATGGGATAGCAATATGCAAATTTTCAGATGGCAGTAGCATCGCATAGAACAGGTATAAATGCGCAGTGCTTTTACAGAGCTTTCATTTCTGTTCAAGTTATTCATGTGAAGAGGTTTTAACGTGATGATGACCGCACGACGTGAATTAACAGACTTTGAACGCGGAATGTTAGTTGGAGCTAGACGCATGGGTCATGCCATTTCGGAAATCGTTAGAGAATTCAACATTCCCAGATCCACTGTGTCAAGAGTGTGCCGAGAGTATGAAATTTCAGGCATAACATCCCTCCATGGACAGCGCAGTGGTCGACCGCCTGCACTTAAAGATCGAGACCGGCGACGTCTGCAAAGAGTCGTAAATTCTAACAGACAAGCAACACTGCGTCAAATCACCGTAGAAATCAATGTGGGACGTACAATGGACGTGTCTGCTAGAACTGTGCGGAGAAATTTGGATTTCTTGGGCTATTCCAGCAGAAGACCGACTCGAGTGCCTTTACTGACAGAACGACATCGCTTGCAGCGACTCTCGTGGGCACGTGAGCATATCGGTTGGTCCCTAGATGAATGGAAAACCGTGGCCTGGTCCGATGAGTCACGATTTCAGCTGGTAAGAGCCGATGGTAGGGTTCGAGTGTGGCGCAGACCCCACGAAGCCATGGACCCAAACTGTCAGCAAGGCACTGTTCAAGCTGGTGGTGGCTCCGTAATGGTGTGGGCTGTTTTTTCATGGCATGGACTTGGTCCTCTAGTGCGACTGGACCGAACATTGACTGGAAATGCTTATGTGCAGCTACTTGGAGATCACTTGCAGCCATTCATGGACTTCATGTACCCAAACAACGATGGGATTTTTATGGATGACAATGCGCCATGTCACCGGGCCACAACTGTTCGCAATTGGTTTGAAGAAAATTCTGGACAATTCCAACGAATGATTTGGCCACCTAGATCACCCGACATGAATCCCATTGAGCATTTATGGGACACCATCGAGAGGTCTCTTCGTGCCCAAAATCCTGCCCCATCAACGCTTTCACAATTATGGACGTCTATCGAGACAGCATGGCTCAATATTCCTGCAGAAGACTTCCAACGACTTGTTGAGTCCATGCCACGTCGAGTTGTTGCACTTCGCCGGGCAAAAGGAGGGCCGACACGATATTAAGAGGTATCCCATGACTTTTGTCACTTCAGTGTATGACGGCAACATATTTTATAATATTTATTTACAATTATTAGTTTAATGAATATGAAGCACACATGCAAATAATACGTACGAACTTAATTATTACCTTTTTCTTTTTTTCAACTTAAAAAAATGTTACGTAAGTAATTTT
Organism: Uloborus plumipes; assembly: GCA_038373865.1. Taxonomy (NCBI): domain Eukaryota; kingdom Metazoa; phylum Arthropoda; class Arachnida; order Araneae; family Uloboridae; genus Uloborus; species Uloborus plumipes. The sequence continues at coordinate 42,470 of JAXGGA010003301.1, read as the reverse complement.
TTTAAGTGAAGACAGGAATTTTCACAGTGACGAACATTTTAATTCAAGCCTTGAGGGAACTTCCTTAGCATTAAAAGTAAAACTGTTTATTATACATAATTAAAAAACTACCAGCAAATTGTTCACTTTGATTAACTCAAAAAGCTGCATCGGGGAAAAAATGAAAAAGTATGACATTTTAATGGCATTGGAAAGCAATATTTTGCATTAAAAATGAAGAAAGTTTTAAAATTTAGACCGGCCGTCCGACCGACTAAAAAAAAAAAAAACGCCACAAGTTTTAAAATTTAGACGGCGACCGGCCGACTAAAAAAATAAAAAAAAAAAACGCCACAAGTTTTAAAATTTAGACCGGCCGGCCGGCCGACTAAAAAAATAAAAATAAAAAAAAACGCCACAAGTTTTAAAATTTAGACCGGCCGGCGGCGACTAAAAAAATAAAAATAAAAAAGAACGCCACAAGTTGTAAAATTTAGACCGGCCGACCGGCCGAAACACAGGCGGCCCACCGGGAAAATGCCCGGCTGCCCGCCGGCCCCATCCGCCCCTGGTTTTAAAGGAAAGTGGTGCAGCAAAACAGTAAATGGGCCAGAGAACATCTGGCCAGAGAACAGACAAATTTTCTTGTCGTTTTGACTAAAGATGCACCGATTAATCGGCCCTAATCGGCCACTTTGCAGATTGTTTAAAATCTGCAAAATTGAGCGGATTAACCGGTGAAAAAAATATTTTTAATACACTTTTTTAAGTACACCTTTAACAAAAAATATGATAAATTTGTTTACAGAAAATAAATGTAATTTCCTACAAACTCATGACATATATACACTGTTGCAAAATTTTTCATATGTCGATATTTTTTTCCTTTAGCAGAGTGCTTTTAGGTAACCTTACAATTTTCACACAGAATAAAAGTCTTGAATTAAATGGCGACCAATAATTTAATGCATATTAATATTTTTTAACACGTTAAAATGCTCCTAAATTAGACTTTTCACCACATCCTCCCTATTTTTTGAAATATTTTCATGTGCAGCCAACATAATGTAAGTTTATAAGCAATAACACGGAAACTGGCTCAAAGAAGTTTTGTGAAATTATTTTGTGAGAATTGGGAAAAAGGAGAAAAATAAACAGACATTCAGAACTAAGGGCCGAATTCAAGTGAAACACCATCTGGAAGTCGAATTACGATAGAATAGCATCTCGTAGCGATTGTAACGTTTTACTTGAATCCAAATTTGGGAATTTGCGATTGCATTGGGGAGTTGCGATCGTCCGTGTTTTACTTGAATTCCTGCCTAGCGATTGCAATTTCGGTCAATTGCGATCGCCTCGAAGCGATTGCAATGGTGTTTCACTTGAATTCGGCCCTTAATTAGCAATTATTCCTAAAATCGAAATTGTAAGAGAAAAAAAAAGTAATGGAGAAATTAAGCAGGAATTCAAGTAAAACACGAACGATCGCAGCTCACATATGGGTCATTCCATGTCAAGTGATCCAACGTTTTTTACCTTACATTTTTGTATTTCTTTCACATTTGGCTCATCAATTGTACCCCTTGAGGTAATCAAAAGTCTCAATTTTTGGATTTTTATCTCTATTATTTTTTCATTTATGAGACTTTGAACTTTGGAAAAACCCTCGTTTTTCCATGGATAAGGGAACATAAAAGGGACCATAACTCGGTACCAAATATAGATAGAACGATTTGGTAAATGGCATTTTAAAGTACGTTAGTTGCCGCTTAATCTGATATGCAACATGACTAATTTGATAAAAATTTATTTTTCAAAAAATGAAATTTAAATTTCAAATTTAAATTTCTCGAAAAACATATAATGAATTTTTTTGAAAAAATTCTCAAAAATTCTTGTGTATTTCATCTATGTTTGTACAAATTTTTAGATTGGGATCTCAATGGGATCATATTTTTTTTAATTTTTGAATAAAACTATAGGAAAAAAATGATATTTTTTAGATTCCATTTATTTAAATACTAAGTTCTCTTGCTTGTGATGGTCTAAAAAGTAGTGAACAAACATGAATATGTTTAAAGTGAGCTAGCATGAGCTTATAGATTTGTCAGGTTCACCCCCTCCACCCTTCCTCCCCCGCACAACTACTCTTTTTTAATTCAAAACTGTTCAAAATGTTAAAAAAAAAAAACTCTTTGATACAAAATGAATAGTAAACTTATTTAAAGTTGGTAAATGAGTTTCCTTATAACTAGAAGAAATACCCCCTCCTCCACCCAAATATACCATTAACGCTGTACTATTATGACGTCTAACCTGGGGATTGAATTGACTATTATTTTTTCTCTAGGTAAGTGAGCAAGAATTAACTTGTAGATTGGTCAGCTCCCCCTCCCTTCCTTCCTGACCCAACCATTTTCCCCCCAAACTATTTAAAATGCTAAAAAAAAGCTTCTTTGATACAAAATGAACAGTAAACTTGTTTAAAGTTGGTAATTGGGCTTCCTTATAACAAGGCAAAGTACAACCCTTCCCCCACCCAAATATACCATTAACGCTATACTAATATGACGTCTCACCTGGGGATTGATTTGAGGATTATTTTCCCCCTAGGTATATATTGTTTTTCAGACGAAGTGTTTCGTTTTCAATCCGAACTTCACAAAGTGTACTTCCATTCAAAATCTGAATTTAAACTTATGGTTCATTTCATCCCCTCCCCCAGCACCAATCTTCAATTTTGAAGGGAGGGAATAAATGGGTCGCCCCAAGATCATAGCAAACAGCAAAATAGCACTGTTTCCCCTTGTTCTCATAATGTTTTCCCATTATTTTTACACAAAACTGAAAAGAAATTAAAGTGTCACGTTATATGTCAGTCCCCATCGCTGCCTTTCCTTTCTCTTATTGGACAAAGCTCATGAGCTAATAGGAAAGAATAACAAACAGAACAAACTGAAACACTACCAGACATCAGTAGAGACTAAGGCTTTGAAATGGGGCTAGGCGGGGTGATAAAAAAAATAAAAGTTTGGAGTGGAAAGGTAGGGTAAGGGGGGGGGAGCAATCTGTAAAGAAGGTAATCAACATGTGAGGTTGTGCTCAAAAAAGCAGTGTTTGTTTAATATATATATATATATATATAGATATATCTTGCTGCATTACTTTCCTTTACAACAAAATGAAAAAGAACACAAACGATTAAAAAAATTAAATAACAGCTGCACACTAGATAATGTGGAAAGATGGTTATGGGGACACAGACATATGATAGGATACTTTGATTTATTTTCAGTTTTGTGCGAAAAGAATAGAAAAAACGATGAGAACAAGGCGAAACAGTGCTATTTTGCTGTTTGCTATGATATTGGGGCGACCTATTTATTTCCTCCCTTCAAAATTGACGATTGTTGCTGGGGTAGAAGATGAAATGAATCATAAAGTTAAATTTCAGATATTGAATGGAAGTACACTTTGAAGTTCGGATCGAAAAGAAACACTTCGTCTGAAAAACAATATATATACCTAGGGTGAAAATAATCCTCAACTCAATCCCCAGGTTAGACGTCATATTAGTATAGTGTGAATGGTATATTTGGGTGGGGAGGGGGATACTTCGTCTAGTTATAAGGAAACTCATTTACCAACTTTAAATAAGTTTACTATTCATTTTGTATCAAAGAGTTTTTTTTTAAACATTTTGAACAGTTTTGAATTAAAAAAGAGTGGTTGTGCGGGGGAGGAAGGGGGGAGGGGGTGAACCTGACAAATCTATAAGCTCAGGCTAGCTCACTTTTAACATATTTATGTTTGTTCACTGCTTTTTAGACCATCACAAGCAAGAGAACTTAGTATTTAAATAAATAGAATCTAAAAAATATCATTTTTTTCCTATACAGTTTTATTCAAAAATTGAAAAAAATATGATCCCATTGAGATCCCAATCTAAAAATTTGTACAAACATAGATGAAATACACAAGAATTTTTGAGAATTTTTTCAAAAAAATTCATTATATGTTTTTCGAGAAATTTAAATTTAAAATTTAAATTTCATTTTTTGAAAAAGAAAATTTTTATCAAATTAGTCATGTTGCATATCAGATTAAGCGGCAACTAACTTACTTTAAAATGCTATTTACCAAATCGTTCTATCTATATTTGGTGCCGAGTTATGGTCCCTTTTATGTACCCTTATCCATTGAAAAACGAGGGTTTTTCCAAAGTTCAAAGTCTCATAAATGAAAAAATAATAGAGAAAAAATCCAAAAATTGAGACTTTTGATTACCTCAAGGGGTACAATTGATGAGCCAAATGTGAAAGAAATACAAAAATGTAAGGTAAAAATTTTCTCAGATTTTGGATCACTTGACGTGGAATGACCCATATGCAATCGCAAATTCCCAAATTTGGATACGTTACAATCGCTACGAGATGCGATTCTAATGTAATTCAACTTCCAGTAGCGATTGCAATTTGCGATCGCCTCAAAGCGATTGCAATGGTGTTTCACTTGAATTCGGCACTTAGTAGCATTTGAAATATTATTCATGACCTCTAGTCGACTCTGCTGATTAATCGGCCGATTATCATCTGCTGATTCATCGATAATCAGCCAAACTGCTTATCGGTGCATCCCTAGTTTTGACATTGCTTAAAAAGAACTGTTGCCAATTCATTTTCAAAAAATATTTTTGGAACCTTTTTGAAGAAAAAGAGAAACACGAAAGAAAGAAAAACCGCATTGTTCCTTCACTGAGGTGTATTGATTCAAGCTGTTATACTGCAAGCCATTTTTTTCCAGTTTAGTTTCACTTTATTTAATTTATTTTTTTTCTAAACTCAACAAGTTGAATTAAAAAATTCGAAATTCGAAATTTTTTTTCTTTAATCAAGAGATCCTTACCATCTTCACTTTACCTCTTGTTTCTCACAAAAACTCTGTTTAACTATTTCTCAGGAAATAATGCAAACGCCCTCTGTATTTCACAGCAATCGAACCCCCTCCCTGCCCCGTGAATTCAGTTCCGTCCCAGCTATTTTTCTCCTAAACGCTTCCATTGCCGCATAAGCGACTGGCAAGCAAGACAGATGGTTAAATTCAGTGATGTATCTTTTTTCCCAGTGAAGTCGGTGTGTTGCGCCCCCTGGTTACCTACTACGCAATTGAAATCGCGTACATTATAGACTGCTGGGTATAGGGCGCGTTTGTGCTCTACAAATTACTGGGGTGGGGCAACTACTTTTTTTCCTCTGTTCAGTCATTTTTTTCATCCGAAGCACTCTTTCATTATTATTATTTCAATTGTTTTTTGGCGACTACTAGATTGATAACTACGTGATTGTTTTAGTAGTTCTATTTTATCCCAATTACATTTGTACAGACATGGTTTTTTTGGGGTATGCATTTTTCTTTTATTTCCCGACCCCCCCCTCCTTCTTTTTTCTTTTTTGTCTTTATAAAGCTATTTTTTTTCGACTCCGCTTTTATGACATCAGCATATCAGACGAATAAAAAATAAATGTATTATATACAGTCATTAATCGCTCTTCCGATTTTCTCTGAGCGACAGTGGTTTAACTGCTTTTGTTCTTTTGAGCATGGAAACCATTGCTAGGGGAAACGTTCTTGTGCTGACGTTTCGTTGTAGAAAAACTATAGCAAAAATCGCTTTAGATTAAAAAAAAAAAATTCATTAGACACTTCAGAAAATGAATCATTATCAAACACATAAGTTATTAAAGTCATAAACTGTGATTTAAAAAATTACGTAATAAAATATCTTTTTTTTAACTTCCGGTACTTTGAAATAAGAGCTATAAAATTTTCAAAAATAGCATTCAGTCATTAATTATTTCATAACTAATTCCAAAATGGTTAATTTTAGAGAAATATTACAGCACTCAAAAAATACACTTCCCTTTATTGAGTATTAATGAGTCGGAAAAATTTTTCCGTTATAATAGATGCTTAAAAGGACCTTGTTCAACGTCCCATACATTTACGTAATTAGAGCACGTTATTTCCTAGCTTTTAAAATTCTTCTTTTTACTTTAACCACTTGGCATGAACACATAAAAGTTCATGCAATGTGGACAAATTTCTCGTATGTATAGTTTATAAAGAAATAAGCTAATTTAAAGTATGGTAAGGTTGTGATAAGTTGACCACCGATTTCGACAAAGAACGCCTTCCTACAACCTTTGATTTCGAAAACACACACACATTTGCTTTTTAGCTATAACAAAGTATTTGTTAGAAGCAAATGAAATATTTTTTGCGTGTAATTTATATATTTCAAGCACTTGCCATCTTCAAGGTGTATTGTAAGGTTACACTTTCGCGATTATGCAAGTTAAGAAACATATTTAATGCTAGATTGATTATTTTTTTATTATGTTCATTTATTTATTGCAAACATTTTTTTTCTCTTTGGCATTTCTGTCCACACCCCTTTTTTATTTTTTTTTAAATTTCACCCGTTATATGTTTTAGACTTAGCTTGGGAAATATTGATAATGCATATGAAAAATGCTGAGAATACTTGTAAAACTGCAGAGAGAAAGAAAACTTTATAAACACAATTTAAAAGAGAACTTGAAATAACGTAATCTTAATGCATTGCAGACGTTAGATCCAGCCTTGTTTTATAATGATTCTATTTGTATAGTAGTTTTATCTTGTGCACAAAGTGTCGCGTTTTCCGCTATAATATTTAGCACACTTAAAGTGAGAAATATTAAAATATCGGTTTATTTATTTCTATTAAACCTTATTTAGCCAAAAGTAAACTTTTAAACTTCCGTTTTAGTTACATTAAATGTTAAAAGTAGTACGTTAAATAGGCCTTTGCTCATTAGCAAATTGAGATCAAGCACGTAACAATCACATTTTTCCTTTTTTTCAACATGGTGGATGTAAGACTTGCCTTTATTTATTTTTGCGTTGTTTATATTCGGATTTCTTTTTTTTTTTTTCAAAGCACTGTCCGCTTTGTTTTCGATAGTGCCGAAAATTTGCTGACTTTTAAGCTAAATTTGTCAAGAGTCTTGAAACTATGTTTCGCGATTTTAAAACTGATTGTAAATTTGTCAACACAAGGTAAAAATATTACGTAGCAATACTAAAAATGGTGACCATGTTGTGAATTTTTCACTTAATCATGCTCTGAAGAAAATACAAAATGGCATAGATACATAATTACTGAAAATAAAAAAAAAATAATTACTGAATTTTAACAATCTATGGAATAGAACAATGCATTACCGTGAATTCAAATTCGTGTAAAATTTTAATTAAGCTATTTTAGAATTATTTTGATTCTAAAAATTAAACACTTTTTCCCCCAAGTCAATAGTAAACTTTTGTTTTAACTGAAAAGGGGTTTCCTCTAACTTCGGAACACGTATCAGCAATTCTCATTGGTATAAAATTTTAACTCTCTAGGTGACTTTAGGCACAAGTGGCAAGATTTGAACACATAATAAAGTAACATATTTTTTATGACTTTATATTTAAATCTTTGAAATGTAAAAAAAGTTTTTTTTTCAAGATTTTAAACATATGTTAATCAGCAGGATAGAATTGTTACAACATATCAAGAGGAACCGAAAAAAAAAAGAAAAAAAAAAAAAAGAAAAAAATTAAATTCGCAGAATTAAAAAAAAAAAAAAAAAAAAAAAAAAAAAAAAAAAAAAAAAAAAAGCCTTCTCAAAGGGATGGGTTTCATACCTAGTCTGCGATATTAAATGCTCGATGTCAAAATGTACCGCTGAAGAAACATTGCATTTTTTTATAAAGCCAAATAGTTTACGAACGTACGCCAGTTTACTTCGCAAATATTCCAACTATCTTGAAGAGCATGAAACTAAAATTATTAACCTCCCAGGGAAAAAAATGCTTCAGGAACTAAACATCAGGTATCAAACTAATGAACAGTAATGTAAGTTTTGAAATAGGAAAAAAAAAAAATCTTACGTTGAATAGCGAAAGTTGGCGAAGTATAAATCAAAGCTCCGCTAACATTTGTCATCGTATCGTTCTCTGAAATTACATGTGCAATTTATTTTGGAATGCTCCGTTACAATTGCAATTTTAGGCATTACTTCAAATTGATGCCCCTCTTCAGAACTAAAAGTGCTGAAAATTCCGTGCCTGTTTTCGTTTTTTAGATTAAAAAAGATCTGATTTTGGCGCTTTTACATGTGTTATTGGTGAATTGCTTTGAAAAATTTGGAACCGAAAATAACTCAACTGATGCAGTTATTATTAAACACAGAGGGTGCAGATGGACAAAAATGATGTATAACTGCGTGTGAAGAGCTGCTGTTTGACGGATGACAAGAGCCATTTTTCAGACATTTTATGAAGATTTAAAACCTTTCAGGGTCGTTCGTCGTAAAAGCGGACATTTTGTCCAGCAAGTGACAGCCCGTACATTTTACAAAAAATAATAATTTGAAAGGTTTAAGACGAAAATTTTGTTTCTTATTAAATCACGTACATATGTAGGATTTTTCAAGCAAAAATTTTTGTGTATTAACTTTTAAATTTGTAATTTGAATAAAATATATTAGCTGTCACGGGTGGGACAAAATGGTGGTATTTTCGTGAAATGTACTTTGTATAATCGTGAGTTTTTTTAAAAATACATATCAAATGTTTTCACTTAAAAATTTGAAGCGTGTAGGATTCATGGTACCTTGAAGGCTAAATGCGTTCTTGGAAATATGTCGACGAACAAGAAGACCATTCTGAGAAAACTCTGCGATGTCTCGACAAATGTGGTGCTACTCTAGATGTCCAAACAAAGATACACACAAGTAAGTAAAATTTTAGATCAGGAAATCAAATAATTTATCTTAGGCAGCTGAAATCTAAGACTGTTGAGGCTGCTCTGAATTACTTCTAGAGAATGTTCTTAATCCAATGGCATCAACAGATAACTGTCCGTGTAGCATGTTTGGTCAAACAGATAGACAGGCATGTACGCATATTAATATAGATTTGTCAATACGTATTTTCAATATTTTGTGTTTGTCAATTGTTAAAATAAGAATGATGATAAATACCTTTTAAATTTAACTTAAATCTTCAAGAAATAATAGCGTAATGTATAAATAAATATAATTGCACAATTAAGCGTAAGCTGAAGTTAATATTGAAAATATTTTTGAAACTTACTTTTTTGTATTATATTGTACACATATATTTTTTTTTCGATAAGATACACTTGAGAAAGTTTTAGTTTTCTGAAGAAAACACATTTTACTAACCGAATATACATACGGCTCTATGTATATCTAATACACTCTGAAGAAAAGTTTAAACTCTTTTTGAAAAATTATAAACTAAAAGTATACTAGTTCAGCAACGTTTTCAGCTAGCTATAAATGGCATTATATTTCTACAGAGAACAAAAAACATAAATCTGTAACTAACTTATTTTAAAATTTCTCCAGATTAAGTACATTTCCAAGTACCATATAATTTTGTACCATACATGACATAGCGTGCTTTCGTGGTAACCTCTCAAAAACCTCAACGTAATCCAAATTTGGATCACATAGAAATGTGCTTTGTGCTTTTATTTACATATTAGATCAGGGCTTCCTAAACTACGGTCCGCGGACCCTTTGGAGGTCCGTCAAGCTTAGTCGGGGGTTTTTGTAACGAAACATATATCAGTAATATTGATTTCCTTTTATTCATAAAAGGTCAATTTGAATATTTATGACTTTAAAATTGAGCTTACGTACAAAATTTGGCAGAATTTGTCTTTGCCCCACTAAAGTAATCGCCAAGAGATCTGGCAATGGTATTGAATGCGTTAAAATTTTCAACTTAATTGAAGGGCCAGGGGGAAATAAGATGAAAGTCACTTTTTCGTCAATTTTGAGATATTAGTGCTATCTAGGGGCTATGAAGGAGTACTATCAGCTGGTAGAACAACAAGGGGAAAAAAAGATGAGAATCGATCGAAATGTGCATGAAAACTCTATTAACTACATAAGGAGTTACGAGAAATCAAACTTTGTTCTTCGTTTTTCTCAAAATCACTTTTTAGTCACTTTCATCTTTTTCCCCCTGGCCCTTCAATTTACTTTGAGAGGTAAGTGGGCGGGCAAACAATGTTTACATTTGTTTGAGAAAAAAAAACAACTTTCCCTGGAGGAAAATCCTGTAAAGTCACTAGTTGATTTAATGAAGTTCAATTAACTACGAACAAACACTATCTTAGCAGTCTCTCTAATGACATGGGTCCGCACTGAACGCACTGATCTATAAAAGGGGCCCCACTGCTTAAAAAGTTTGGGAAGCCCTGTCCTAGATCAACCTCACTTACTGATACAGCACCGTGTAAAAACAACACTAATATGCTCATTTTTACATAACCCCCAGCTTAAAAGATTTCCAAGATTCAGGAAATTACAATAACGAAGCGCTCTCAAAGTTTGCAAAGTGGGATATCAAAAACCAACCTTCACAAATGATGTACCACATCAATTAAGTCTCCAAATCCAAATATATTATTACGGTTATTCTTTTTCCCCTCTTCCTCTCTTTTGATTCTTTTTTATTCGCACGAAGTCCATCTGAGTCGCTTATAAATATCAATCATGGGTCAGTCCACCCCGTTTGGTTTTTGCGATCATTTATTGGCCTTGGCAGACATCATTAAGCCGAAGGGTCATTAGGAAATGCCATGGAAGTTATTAATTTATACAAAAGAATGTACTTGCTCTGTAATTGGCGTCCATGCCAATCGCTCCGGCAGTACCTTATTGGATCGGTTGTTCGAAGGAGGGGGAACTTGAATAGCTGTGTGTTTTACTTTTAGATTTGTCTTCGAATAACGAGGCTTTGCTTAACCAGATATTCTTCGGATATCGAACCGTTGCCAGCTTCGGAGTAATTTCCTGTTGCCCGCGATCGACATTCCACTAGGGAAAAAATAAGTGATGGAATAATCTTTATTCAGAAGGGGGAGGGGGAGGGGGCTATGGGTAGAAAGCGAAGTCAAACGCATTCAAAGTAATTATTGTCAAATGAACTTTTAGTATTTTTTACCGATAAAGTTTGAATAAATAAGTGATTTTAAAAAAATAAATAAAAGTGAAAAAATGTAAATTATACACAAGAAAAAGTACTATAATACGCTTAATTTCCTCTCCTCAGAAAAAAAAAGGGTAAGAAAGAAAGAAAAATTAAACAAGACCAAAACACAAAATAAATGAAGTTGTAAAAATATCAGTCTGCATTTTAAGTGTTAGAAGAGGCAAAGTGAAATAGTAAAACATTTTTACAGTTTGTAGTACCACCTATCTAGAAATATTTTAACTAAGTTCCTAGACAAATTTTATTTGTTAACAATTGAAACACTTGTACAGATTTTAGTATACGGATTTTCAGTTTTCCCTCTTTATTCTGTTTTACGACTTGCAAGTTTTATTAGTAAGTATTATCTTTCCTTTTCCGTATTTACCATGTCCTCTGGAAAGCAATTAAATGTACCTCAATCTAAAATACTTTCTGACCAGCGAAGTTCGTTTAAATATGCGATCGGCAATCAGGGAATGTTTTTTTTTCTTAATTTTTAATTTAATCTTAGTACATACTTGTTATTCTTATTTCTCGTACGAGAAGTGATTTCTAATGTTTCAACGAATGCAAGTCACAAAACTGATCTCTGAAACGCAGCTCGACCACTGCTGAAAAAAGTACAACAAGCTCTCAATTCCGGACAATAGTGCGAAGGAAAAGAGCCCTACTCTTACGAGATTCGGCTGAAAACGCTTCCATTTAATGAGCCGCCTCGACATTATTCTACCAGCGTTAGAAACTTTCATCAGCTAGTCCATTAAGAGGACGCTAGTAAAATTTTGGCCCGTTATAAACGTAAACATGTACGTAAAACGCTCCGTGGACCATAAATTGCAGCTTAGGGGTTTATACTGCCTGGCCGCCAGCTAGTTGACTCTAACTGTGGCCGTAACTCCATATTCAAGACACGCGCTAAGATTTTTTCTTTTCTTTTTTCAACAATACTGTTTCTGCGTTTATTATTTTTTAGCTTATGGAGGCAATAACAATGTGAGTATACGCCCCATGATGAAACATTGTTGATTTTTCTGGCATTATTTCAATTTGCGGAAAAATATTCATTGTTCGTCAAAGATTTTTTTTAAATGCCCTAAATTTTCAAAAAGGAACATCAGATTTAAAAATATATTTATGAACTGTTGTAAGTTTACAGAATGGAGGTTATAACAATATGAGTATACGCCCCATTATGAAACAATGTTGGTTTTTTTCTAGCATCATTTCTGTTTGCGAAAGAATATTCATTTTTTATTAAATATATATTTTTTTATTCTTCTGAGTTTCCAGAAATGAACATATATGAACTGTTGTTAGTACAAGTGGAGTACGTATGTTTTTTTTATATATAATTTGTATTTATGCCATCAGAAGTTAGATTCAACAGTATTCTACTTTATACGAAAGGGGATTAGTCCAGGTTCAGTTATTTACAGATAAACTGTAATCGTAAAACGTAACAGTAGTAGTGTTTGTGCAGAAGTGGATACTAGACCTTCAACTACTCAAAATCTTGTTTTATTGACTTAAACCACTTTTAGTCTCCAGTTCACATGTTTCTTCCTTTAAGAATATTCTTTTAGCAGACAAATTCTGAGCTTTTGTTCTGTTAGTGCTTTTTAATTTTCATATTTGTAATTTATGTACCGTAAAGCCTCATTAATGTGGACCCTATTAAACGAGAATTAGCATAATCTAGATTGCCATTTAGATGTATATACTGCATAAATAAAGGGCGAGTCAGAGCAATAATGCATTTTTTCAGGCCGTATTTTGCATTTTTGTAATCTTCTCTTTTACAGTTTAATGTTTCATCTTCTTGAATTGAAAATACACTTTTTACTGTGAGCAGTAGTTTATGTACCTTGGTTCAGTGTTTAGGTCATTTTGTTTAACTCCTACTAGGTTTTACTGTATTTGTATTTTCCTGCCATTCCAAAAAAAAAAAAAATGTATATATTATTTGAATGCTTTATGTTTCATGTTCGATATTATTGAGTTTTCACTATTCATTATATTTCAAATGGAAAGGTACAGTATTCATTTCTACAGCCATCAAGATCTTACTTTGCAAGCTAAATTATATCTCGAAATTTTTCATAATTCTTTATGTGGCACTGGATCAATATATGTTGAAATCATTGAAAGTATTTTGCACATTATTTCAGTATTTCTTACAAAATACCTAAATACCTATAGAAAAAGAGTTTCTGTTGTAGAAAATGTAGTGAAATTCAAACTGTTCTGAAGAATAAAAAATATACCCTCTTTCACCCATTTAAAATGAGGAGTAATAGTCAATTCATATAAAGTGACTATAGAGAAATTCTACGTCACATCAATAAAAAAAAGATTATGAGATATTCGAGGTCAAAAATCACGATGAATGATCTTAAATCTTAAACCGGTCGCAAGAAAACCACGTAATATATCAATAGAAAGCACTATTCTTTAGCTTTAAAAAGATTTTTGAATTCCTGTTTTGCTATAATTAGGACCGAAGTTACAGTAATTTGCATGTAACTACTTTTCGTCTTTTCTTTTCTCCATTTTTTTGCGTTTTTTACAGCCCTGTATATCGTACAGTTTTTTAACTAAAAATCTAAAAATTGACAGGATTGTTTATCTTGTCATATATCTGTACCTCAGAACCAGACTAACGTAAGTCCATTTTCGTCATTTTTCGGTAGAGGGGAAAAACGATTGTCGAATACATCGTTTTTCCCCTCTACTGAAAAATGACGAAAATGGACTTACGTTAGTCTGGTTCTGAGGTACAGATATGTCCTTCACACTAAATTTCATTAAAATCGGAAATGGTGAGGTCAAGAAGGTGATGGACCTGACATACGGAATTCCCTAATGTAAAACATGTTAACGTTCCTGTTTTTTTTTTTTTTTTGAGTACCTTGCCAGCCTAAGTTTTGGTGTGGGGGAAGAAGAGTGTAAAGGCTATAAAATATATATTTTTTAAAGAAATTCTAAGGGGGTGTGTTTTGAGATGTTCAAGATCAAATATTGCGGTCAATGACCTTGAAACTTAAACCTGTCGTAAGAAAGTCATTTTGTATATCAATAGAAAGCTCTATTCTTCAGCTTTGCAGGAGTTTTTCAATTTTTATTCTACTATAATTAAGAGCGAAGTTACAGTCATTCGCATGTAACCACTTTTCACTTTTTTCGCACTTTTTGCTGTTTTTTACAGAACTGTATTTCGTACAATTTTTCAAATTAAAATCTAAAAATTGGCAGGAACACTTATTTCGTCATATTTGTCCCTCACACCAAATTTTGTTTAAAATATAAAATGGTGAGGTTAAGAAGGTGATTGAGCTGACGTGGAATTGCCCTATAGCTTCTTATACTGTAAAACTTTTTCTCCTATTTTCATAAAGGAACAGAATAAGGTGTGTGATTCGCTCCTCATCTTTATTAGAAACAAATTATATCTATCAAATTCCACATGAATATTAAAAAACTTTTTTCAAAGCTTAAATTAATTAGATCAGTAATGCATATAAAGTTAGTTGCCCTAGTTTCTCTCGCTATCAAATATTTCCCCATTTTTCTCAAGTCCGGGCGAAAAAGCTGTGCGTGAATTATTCCTCACTAAGCCAATTTTCCCATTGCTATTACTTAAAAATATTTGAAATGAAATTAAGACAGCGTAAAGTGGAAATCAGCTAGTCTGCATCATTACGCCGAAATAATTCTGAAAATATGCATAATTTCATAAATCATCCTTTTAAGAGTAAATTCAATTTCTCCCTCATTAGCTAGAGTAATCTTAATACGCTCAAGAATACACAAACAGGATTAGCCCCCGTCAATTTGATGACTCTTTCTCCTAATTAAATTATCCATAAAGCATCATTACTCATCAAATTAATTAGTCACCCATCTACGCCCAAAATCTAACAGGAAGCTTATCTAAAACTGCCATACACCTACCAAACCTCGTATCGACACATTGTCTAGTTGTGCACCCCCAATTCTTTGCTTCCCCCCTCTTCTCTTCTGTCACTCTTTCACTTATACCTTCGTTCTCTCCCCTTCATCTTTGAGGTGACGATATTGGAAATCAATATACTGGCTATATTTTCATGCCGGCGAAAACAAAGTGACCGGAGCCATACCAATAATCGACGAGGAGAAGAAATGAACTCGGGATTAAGAAACCTTAAGCACTTTCCTTCTCTGCTCAGTTTTCGCAAAATCCTGCAATACAAATAACCTCGTCTATGCTCGCAGAGTCTGGGAACTACTAAAGTGTGGAATTTATGACCGTGACCATCAATGCAAATATTTGCTTAAAATTAAAACCATAAAGTTTTTCTAGAGGCTGATAGGATTTTATAGGTTTGAACTGAGGGTTTAAACTCGCTCATTTTTGTTTAAAAAACAGTTTAACTAAGTTTGAATAGTTTGAGACGTTTTATTTTTTAATGTGCTAAAAGTGTGGTAACTTAAAATAACATTTAAGAGCAATTAATTTTATTTTTCGTAATTTCAGAATCAAATAATTAAAAGTAAATCAGCTAACCCGCACAGTGTCAAAGAAAAAAAAAATTTTTTTTCTTGGTTTATTATTTCAGGCTAAGTGGAAAAAAAACTAGTAGCGTCAAATGCTGCTCAAGATGCCACCACGATTACTTCCAGCAAGTTGCATCAGTCACCAAATGTTGCCCACAAATAGATAAATCCGTTACATTAAAACTCGCTAACAATACGACGTGCTACAAACCTAACCCTGTTTTTACTGTCTCTTGAAGCTACTTATCCCCGAGTTAGCTGGTTTACATCTAAATCCTCAAAATGCAAAATTCAGTGTGGTATAATGTCAGCATAATAATGCATGTTAACTTGGAATTAATGATACTATTTTTGTTTTGACTAGTTTACTTTCAAAAAAAAAAATAAATAAATCAAATTTAAAATAATTATTTCAATTTTTGAAAGAAAGGAGGACATTTTAACACAGTAAATTTTTTTTTCTTCAAGATATTACATTAATTTTTATCCATGGTTTTAAAATTAAGGTTTGAAGTTGCAAACGCCATTAATATTCCAAAGAAAGGGAAGAAACCTGAAGACTTTTTTGATGTATCAGCGATTTTATCCCATCAAGTCCTATGTCTTAATTCTGCAGTATCGATGCTATTACCTTATTATCTTATCGATGATGCTCTTTCTCAGAAAAATATAAATAAAATGGGGCATGTTGGGGAAAACTAGATGACATAAATTTTTAAGCTTCATAAATGGTATTATATTTTTAAAAATGTTTTAGCTCATAAGCAGTGCAAAGCAAGTACAAAATTTTAAATTTCTGTGAAAACTATATCTTCGAACAAACAACAAAATATATATAAAAATGAAGTGCAGCAAAATTTGAATTTAGGGCCTTTGAAATTATGACAGGAGAAAAAGTCTCAATTTTTAGTGGATAAATTAAATTTTTGCCTTTTAACTCATTTATCGAAACTAAAAGCTTTGTTATTACCTCTTTTGAAGAAGGAAGTCTCGTTGACAAGCCGTAGTAAAATATAGCTACTGACTAATTTCAAAACTAAATTCTTTTACACAAACGCTTCAAAAAATGAATGCGTTCATCATTTTTAAAGAAACTCAATATTGTTGATTGAGCTAAACCCAGACCCTATCTTTTCAAATAGTCCACCCCCTCCTTCCTTGTGAATCTTTTTCATTTGCTAAAGATATCCCCCCACTCCCCACTTGAAACTAAAATTCTTTGGCGCAACTGATACTTGTTCTAATGCTTTAAATTAACATTTCATGCCTAAGTTTCATTACCGAATTGAATCTCATTAATATAAAAAAAACATTGAATTAATTACACTACATTTGAAGACATAACATTTTTTAATTAGTGCCTTCCCATAGTTTGGTTTCCTAACTTTATAAGAAACTCTTTAAAAGTTGAAATTATTTGTTTAGTAAACGTTAGTGTTTAATAAAATTTGGTAACTTGCAACTAGCTGAAAAATTAAATTTGAACTTTCTCAATGTTGTAAAAAGTCTCAATTTTATATTATCTTTGCAAAATTCAATTTTGCCAAGATCATCTCATGTGATCTCTTTTCTATTCCTCTCTGCTTAAAATTATGCATCCATCAAATAAACAACTGAAACAGAAAGAAAGAATTACAGCAAGTGATTTAAAAAGCTACTGTTAACAAAATAAGTTACAACAAAACTTTAACGATTTCCTTTATTGTATAGAAGTTGAAGAAATATATCGCTTTTCCAAATTTATTTTCGTGCAAATTGCTTTAACATAAAAGTTCCATTGCTTTGCAAAAGTTTCGTTTCTTTTCGCCCATATTAAATTATTATCCGGTAAATATTATCAGTAATTGACTGGATCTCATTTAAAATGAAAATTACGGAAGGACGAACAGCTTTAAGCTTTAATTGAACGTGCTAAAAATGATGAGCACATCAGAAAATAATTTCTGACAAGTAATTTAAAATACCAATAGCTGGAAATTAATTTAAGTCCGGCGATAAAAATGACTGCAATTTCACTCAGCGTTTGCTCATGATTATTCTAAAATATTTATTTTGGAGAGATGATTTAAATCAGGCTCTAATTTCACGCATATTTTAAAACGCAGTCGGTCGAAAAATTTAAAAGCGTTATCTCGGAAACAATAATCCAACCACCTGCAGCGAGAACTGGCACAAAAGGGGGGATATTAAACAAGGGCACCTGTTACTATAAACACCCTCCCCCTCCTCAGGAAGGGGGAATCACAGAAGAGGAGCAATGCACAGTTTTCAAATTAATTGAAATCCAATAACCTGGCTTGATTAAATGAGCCTTTTGCAATACTACCTTCATTGCACATTAAGGTTTCGAAAGAGTTGCACATGCGAACGAAAATTTTCAATTTTGAAACAAAATGTAATGAGTTTTCCGACTGGTGGCGAGCTTAATTAGGCAGATGGAGCATCGCATATTGCAAAATTACTGCCAACTTTTCCGTTTGCTACTTTCGCGGCTAAAGTGGGGTAAGTGGAAAAAGTCGCCGTTAGGCAGTCAATTTCTGTGTTTTGAATTGTTATAAATTTATGAATGTTAAATAATAAGTCTGAGCAGGCCCAGAATGTTACACGAGCTATTGGGGCCCTTTCCCTGGGCATGGAATTTCTAAGGGACGGGCAGGATTTTTTTTAATAATACAGTACACTCCCGATTATCCCCGGAGTTGGGTGGCACGGGTATCGAGGAAAACTAAGATGGTGGATAATCCGAAAAAAGCAAAAAAATAAGGGGTAAAGAAGATGAAAAATGTCTATTGCTTAAAAATAATTGCATTACACTTAAAGCGTGATATGTACAAACAGTGACGATAGGTACAGCATAAAAAAGTATTTGTATTTGAAGTTCTCAACCATATAAAATCTATAAAAAAGTGGTACTTACGATAACGCCCAGGTAAAGTAATTTATTGGATGAAGTACACTGCACTCTTGGGTAAGAAATGTTAAGAAAAAACAAAATTTAGATTCCTTGCTTTTTCGAAAAAGTCAGTTAATTGAGTTTGTTTCTTTCCCGAGACCCTCGCGGATAATCTGCTCGTGGATAATTGAGAGTTTACTGTACATGCAGAACTGATTCTCAGTTTTCTGGAAAACTTCATTTTTTGAAATGTGTCACTTCTCGAATAAGTGATGCACTGCAAGTTAAGCTTTGATGATGCAGTTAATATAATTAATTCAGCAAGTATCTATGATTAATGCTAGCCATTTCACAATAACGAGCTAGTAAACAAGCAAGTCGGGTTCGGAGTCTAAGAGGGTAATTTGTAGGTTCTCACTACAGGAAAGTAACAGGACTCATGCCTTAGGTATCACATTGCAGAAGAAGGATTGTCCTCCAAAGAAATGTGTTTAAATTTTTTTTGCATGTATCGTTTTATTGAAAAAACAAATGTTAGTTGCTACTTCAGCAACAATAGAATAAAGACAGAGAGAGAAAAGGAAAAGAATGAAAAAAAAAAAAAATGCGTCGATTTCGTATTAATTTTTTTTTTAACGGTTTGACTATGAGTTAACATGATGGATAGATGAAATGCTTATGACCAATCAGGGGCAGATCTTGGGAGGTGGCCATGGGGGCCATGACTCCCCCCCCCAAGCCGTTTTTGTTCAGATTTTGGGAGGGGGGGGGAGAATTGCGGAAAAAACCGAACTAACAAACTACAAAAATATCTAATATATATATATAAAATATCACGTGTTTTTTTCTCAATGGAGAAAACCGTTTAAAAGGAAACTTAAAATTGTTTAAAACCTTTTAATAAACTACCAAAGTTTTAATCAAACTTTTTATTTTTATGAAAATATCAGAAAAGAAAATTTCAAGTTATGTGAAGAACAACCAGAAAGTTTATAAGTTTTTAAAACTTTATATTGAGCTTTTGTACAGTACATCAAAACAAAACATGATTATCTTATTCGTTTATGACGTTTGTAAAAGAAATAACTTTTTGCTTCGGTCTTCTTTTAAAAATGTAGTGCAATTGTGTCATTAGTTTACTGCTACGATTATTTAGTAATACTTTTTGGGATAACTTTCAGAAATAACAGGCATGAAGTAGCTCCAATAGAAAAAGCAGCGGTTTTTTATCGAAACGAAACCTGCCGATTTTTGACAGAGGGGGGGGGGGGTAATTCCACGGCAAATCCATCGAAAATACATAAATAAATAAATAAATACATTTTTTGACCACACCATTTCCGATTTAAACAAAATTTGGTGTGAGGGACACATATGACGAGCTCCTGCGAATCTTTAGACTTTTATTTAAAAAAATTCGGAATACTGAAAGGCGCGAATCCAGAGATACGGTCATGGGGGTCATGACTCTCCCCCCTTAACCGACCAAATATATCAAAAAACTGAATATTATATTTTAAGCATTTATGAAAATAAATAAATAAATAAATAGAAATCTAGCGAGTTAATTTTTGCATGGTATCAATATGAGCCGAGCACGATATATCCTCATTTATCCAAATAATTGCCTTAAGTTAATTCAAACACGGAGAAAAGCTGCTTTAAGTATGAGCAACTAATAATAGATAGAAACATGCCTTTTATTCAAGGAACACAGTAGTATCTTGCCTAATATAATTACCCAAACACTCTATACAACACTACAGCTGAGAACAAATTATAAAAACTAACTTTTGTGCGCATAAACAATTGTTTGCGAATAACCCACAAACAAATAAAATCAAGTCCTCTCGATTACATAGATGGAATAAGTAAAAATTCTGGGCATTATGCACTCAGAAAAACTCTTGCATCAACTTAACCCTGTCTCAATTGGACGCGGTATCTTCTAATGTTTATCATAGAATCCAAGTGTATATACATCTATGAGTAAAAAAATCAAAGTAAATGTACAGAACTATTTTTAAAAGTTCATTTATAAAAAAAAAAGTGTTGAGTTCGTGTTCTAAGTGAAAGTGGTGACGAGTTTTTTTTTTTTTTTTCTAATAAGAAATAGCTGTGGTGTCAAACGGGGATAACTGCTAATACTCAGACGAAAGAAAGATTCTAAGTTATTCTTCCGTTAGTTTATTTATGCCTTTTTGATGAATGAATTTATAAGGTAACTAGAGTAATTTATAAGGTAACCAGGCAAATAAGCATCTGTGTTCTACACGAAGCACGACATCGGTCAATATTGACTATATTTCTTTCTAAAATCAGAGGCAAACTCGGTGTGGCACTTCTCTTCACAAGCAAATCATTTATAATGGGGCAAATTTTAGTTCAGAAACTAATCTTTTGATGTTGAATTCTTTTTCACTAAAGTAACTAAATCTCCTTGGTTTAAATTTACCTATGGAAAGAAGGCAGATTGGGATATCATAAACAAATTCTTAAACTTCAGAGAACCCACCATCAAGTTTGTATTTTCAATCTGATATTACAAAGCTTGAATTTCTCCTCATATGATTTTGATTCTTAATCAATGTAACACTTTTTAAAGTGCGAAAAATAAAAACCGCGAAGGTTTTTTTTACATGTCTTTAAATTTTTACTGAAGACTGACAAACTGCAGTGATACTTAAATTGTATTTTCAGTGTTTTTCGAAAATAAAAATAAGTAAAAAATAATAAAAAAAACAGCTCGTAGTTAACTGAGTCATTGTCATCTAGTGGTAGGTCATTATCGACCGGTTGTCGACCCCTGAAATACGCACAAAAAAAAAAAAAAAAAAAAAAGTCAACTTAAGAAAAGTTTCATATGAGGATGTTAGAGTGAGAAAATGGGGGCAAATATTGTAGCAGCATCTTTGTTTGCATATGAAAGAATTATAAAACTAAAGAAAGGATAGCTTTGCGTTATTACCCAAATTGCAGCTCAATCCAATGGATTAAAAATTATAGGTTGTTTTTAAATCATAAAGCTATCAAAGATAAATTACAATTTTTTGGTAATTTTCGAATTCTAAAGCGTTTGGAGCGAGCGTTGATAATTTCAGCACCTATTCACCTATTATTTTGAAGTATTTTGGGTTTTTAAGAATCATACATTACATCCCTCAATGTTTTAGTTTGCGTTTTGTAGAATTAAAAATCTTCAGAATAATTTCGAAAAACAACCAAAAGACAGTTTTCTAATTTCCAACTTCATATAAAGCAGTGAGTAACCGCCCCAAGTAAGGGCTAAGTCAGGAACATGCAATGTACCGCCAACTCGGCCATTTCAATCCATGGACTGCAGTTGCAATTCTAATATCACATTAGCTGCCAGTTTTTTTTTTTTGGCTCTCTTTGCTCTATAAGAGGATTTTTGCCTCCAACTCGGCTACTTTCGTATTCCATGCTGATGAGTACATAATAAGCACGAAACTGCAGTCCATGGATCGAAATGGCCGAGTTGGCGGTGTATTGCATGTTCCAACTTCATATTGGTGCAGGAATCTTTTGTAATTGTTCGCCTTTTACTCTGAAATTGGAAATTTTCGCCTAACCTTCGATAGATACAGGGATGCTATACGCATGGAGCTGAGACAATTAACCACCCACTGCAAAAGGTTTCAAAATGCCTTCTTCCTCTCAGACTCCTTGGTTGAGCGCTACTGGAAGGCAAGAAGTCAAATGAGGCTATGATTTTCTTTTTCCTGTTTTTTGCTTTTAGCTATTTTAAACTTGGTCATCAATTTTTTAAGATCTCTGTCTTTGAAATATGAAGGAAAAACTTTAAAAACATCTTTGATCTTCTTGGAAACATGTTCCAAAGTACCTTTTTTTAATGAATATATTTAGCACGTTAAGAAAGAAAACGAAAGAAAAAAGAAACCAGAAATGTTGAATTATGTTACGTGTAATCAAATCATCGTACAAAGGCTTCTTTCGTTTTTCTTTTTTAGCCTACTTTCCCGTTAAAAATAAAAGAAAGACGAAAAAAGTATTAAAAGTAGCTTAATGCATCTAAAAAATATCGCCAAGTCCAAAAAATATCGCCAAGTTAAAAAAAATATCGCCAAGTCCAAAAAATATCGCCAAGTTAAAAAAATAAAGAGGTAAAATGAATATCGAAAAATTAAAAATTTGAAAGTAGGGTATTGAGATGGGGAATTTGTGTGTCGATCTGTCGGTCGGTCGGTCGGTCTGTCGGTCTGTCTGTCCCCCCCTAATAACTTTTGAATGAACATTCCGATTTGGATAAACTTTTTTTTGTTGGAAAGATCTCGGCGAGTACAGCTCATTCCCATATTTGATTTTTTGATTTGAACAATTTTTGGTTCAACTTTGAGCCGTTCAAACAACCGGTTCCGCGATACTAACTTTTGAATGAACAGTCCGATTTGAACAAACTTTTTTTTGTTCGAAAGATCTTTTCAAGGATACTTCATTCCCGTATCTACATTTTCGATTTGAACAATTTTTCGTTCAACATTGAACCGTTCAAACAAGCTGTCACCCCTAATAACTTTTGAGGTAATAGTCCGATTTAAACAAACTTTTTTTTGTTCGAAAGATCTCGGCAAGGATACTTCATTACCGTATTTAAATTTTCGATGTGAACCTTTTTTTCGTTCAACATTGAACCTTTCAAGCAACCTTTCCCCACCTAATAACTTTTAAGTGAACCGTCCGAAT
The DNA here is from genome assembly GCA_038373865.1 of Uloborus plumipes. Taxonomy (NCBI): domain Eukaryota; kingdom Metazoa; phylum Arthropoda; class Arachnida; order Araneae; family Uloboridae; genus Uloborus; species Uloborus plumipes. Next base: position 19,240 of record JAXGGA010003301.1, on the reverse strand, counting down.
TGAATAAACTTTTTTTTGTTCGAAATATCTTTTAAAGGATACTTCATTCCCGTATCTACATTTTCGATTTGAACAATTTTTCGTCCAACATTGAACCGTTCAAACAAGCTCTCACCCACTGCTCTCACCCCAATATCTTTTGAGGTAATAGTCCAATTTAAACAAACTTTTTTTTGTTCGAAAGATCTCGGCAAGGATACTTCATTACCGTAATTAAATTTTCAATGTGAACCTTTTTTTCGTTCAACATTGAACCTTTCTAGTAACCTTTCTCCACCTAATAACTTTTAAGTGAACCGTCTGAATTCAATAAACTTTTTTTGTTCGAAAGATGTCGGAGAGACTCATTCCCATATTTCACTTTTCAATTTGAACCATTTTTCGTTCAATGATGAACCGTTCAGAAAATTTTTTAACATGAGCGCATACTGAGAAATTTAAATTGAATGTTGATTCTGAACTTAAAGGCGGATTTCCTTCAAACTAACTTTGTAAGAAAACGGTTTTGATAAAAACTTTATGTTAAGTACTTTTCTGAAAAATCTTCTGTGAGGACTCTGATTCCGACTCCGACTCCGCAAACATGGCGGAAATGCAGGCTCAGAAAAAAATGACTGACTGGGCAGACGATTTTTTGTTTATTTATTCTTTTTTTTTGTTTAATTAATTATTATTACTTTTATTTATTTATTTTTTTTTTTTTGGCAGACGATATTTTTTTTTTTGATTACAAAAATTGTTCGTTCACTAGAACATTTTATTCTTTATTTATATTTAATAACTGGCAACGGATTAAAAATAAAATTCGAGACATTTTATTAACGAACGAGGTTTTTTTTTCTTTCTTTGATAAAATGTGTTTTGATGTTCTTTGTACTTTTATTTTATTTATTACTTTTTTCCTTTTGAAAACGATCGTGAAATTTTTCTACGGAAGAACTATAACAGTTACATTCTTTAAAAGGTGTGACAAAACTTTATTTACTCGTTTATTTACTTTTTACGTGTCCATTTTATCTGATGAGAGGGGTATATTTCGCTTTTAGAAATCAGCTTTAAGTGCTATAAAGGTATGTTTGACATAATTTTCAGTTTCAGATATTCAAGAGAATATTGATTAGATGCTAGAATGCCGATGTTGATGTAAGGGAAAGTAGGCTCGTTTAGTTCTTGACAGAACTTCTTGTTAAATGTCTATTTACTAAAAGTTATAATTTTAAGAAAAAGAAGAAAAAAAACAGAAAAGAGTTGATTATGAATTGTAAATAGGAGTTGAGAGAAGTCCTTTGTTACGAATTGAACCAAAATCAAAATAAATATTCAAACTCTTTTTTTTTTTTTTTCAATTATTGTTTATTATGCTTCGCATTTGACGTAAGCATGTGCAGGGGCGGCCCTAGCAGTTTTGCCGTCCCGGACAAAAATGCAAAATGCTGCCCCTCTTCATGATTAAACTTGAAAAGAAAAAAATTGCTCATAAATACGAGCCAATAAATAGATGTGAAATAAAAACAGCATGACGTCATGACGAAATAAAATTCGATATTCAGGGTAGGATTTGGACCGTACGGGACCCTACGCTGTTTTAGATATGGGACCCCTTTTGTAATCCGGAAAACTTTATTGTAAGCAAAACTGGCCATTTTTGTCATCTAAGTGTATCTTTTTGCTGATAAAAAACCTCATGTTTCTTTTTTAATGCTCAAGCTGTCTTTTCTCTTTTTCTTTTTGTGTATGTGTGTTTTTCATAAACTTTGAAGTTAGATCAGCATGAAGAAAATGATGCAGTGACCACTTTAAATGGAGTATAGAATATTTGCAATTTCAGGGAGTTCGGAGGTTTCTCCCCAGAGAAAAAATTTGAAAAGATATCTAAAATTCTGCATTTTGAGGCCGTATGAGGAGTAATTAAGACTAAAAAATTGTCAGGAGAAAAATATACAAACAAAAACTTTTTAAGAATTTTACCTTTTTTTGTAAATTAAAATCAATCTAAATAGAAATTGCTTGTGCTTGTGATTCCGCAAATCGTTGACATAAATCGACAGAGAAAAAGCTCACATCTTCTTTCGGTATATAATTAATGTTTGATCCCCAAGTAGCATCAACTCATCGTATTTTGCTCGGCCGATCATCGAACTCCTCGTAAACTGATCCCGTAACGCACGATGACATCGTTCCGATCAGTATCCGAGTTCGGTTTTCGATGAGCTACTTTTCATTGGAAAGCGATATCCTTCTGATCAAGTTTCCCGATGAAAATAAGCCGAGCTATATTCCATCGGAAAACGATATCCTTTCGACCAAGTTTCCTGATGAAATTCATCGGCACGGGACTGTTCTGCTCGTAAATTGCTCCAAATCTCATCGTATTTCGAGCAAAACTCATCGGATTTTGCTGCTCGGATTCTGTTTGACCGATGAGACATATTGGATCATCGGCCGATGAGAATTTCATCGGGTTTCGATGAATGGCCGATCATCTGCCGATAAGATGATGCTGCTAGGGTCGTCACTCCAACCCACCGATTAACACAGCACTGTTCTTAAGCTAACATGATCAATAGGGAAAAAAAAATGCATAAAATGGTTTGAAAGAAATGGTGTAAATCAGAGGCGTATTTGGACGTGATGCCGCCCCGGGTTTTTGAAACTGGCCGTTCCCCCTTGAGGTGTTGAATTTCAGAGTTGTAAAAAAAAAAAAAAGCTTTTTTATTTACTTGACATAAAATGTATTTTCAAGGTAAACCGTGCAAAGCCCGGCCACACAGAACAGTATTTAATTCCAGTAATTGATGTAACCCTCGCGGCCGATCCGCCATGCTGTCTAAAAAAAAAGAAAAAAAAAGGTCTTCACTTTGCATGGAAAAAGTGCCCCCCCCCCCCAATCGTGCCGTCCTGGGCTATAGCCCATTAAGCCCATACGTAAATACGGCACTAGTGTAAATACTTAGAAATCAAGAGAGTAACATCCCGGGAATTCGGAAAATTAATGGTTCAGACACTTGATAAGAAATAAAGTTGTAGCATTTTTCAAGGAGTTTTAAAGATTTAGTTATTTTCAACGACTATAAAAAAAACTATATGTTAGTCATTTTCCAGTCCCTCTTGTCAGTAGTTGTATCAATTTGTGCTTCTCTTTCAATTATCAAGAGTTCAGATGTGTCAGTTGTGAAAAGTAGCTTCGATTCAAGATAACTTTTCTTTCTGAGGAGGAAAATATCTTAAAAAAATGATTTGGAAATATTAAAAAATATTTGATCGTTCATGAAAATTGAAATTTTATTTAAAGTTCGGCTCTATGATTGAGAAAATATTGATCACCATTTTCGAATTTCCAAGAACCCTGAAAAAAATAATCTACTGAAAAGCTTTTAAAAATCTGCAGAAAATTTAACCATGTTTGAAACAAGTTAAAAAAAAAAAAAAAAATCCCAGAACCTACAGGTTTACTACCTCTGTGTTAGATCAAGCGCATTTATATATCGTGATTCCTATCAGTCAATATAATTTCCAAATATTTCATCACGGGGTGCCTGATGGGAGGACACTGTGATCTCCTAAAAACACTTCTTGTTCGGCAAATCTTTAATGCTGATTTGGATTTGGTAGAATTTATCGCTTCATTTGGTGAGTTGAGAATTTTTCTCCTCCCAAAAAACTATGTTCGGGGTACCACTGTCTTTTATCAACAATTTCAAAAACTTTACATGCTTAAAAAAGCTGTCTACTATAGTTATTTTAATTGTTTTTTTAAATGTCTAAGTTGATATTATAGTTTCTAAAGATTCGTTTGTTTTAGTAGGCAATGTTGCAATAGTCAAAAATGTTGTGTTGAAGTGGATACATTTAAATAACACACTTAAATATCGCTACATTCATACTTTTCAAGATTCCAAGCTACAAAAAGAATGATGTTTGTTAAATAGTTTTGTACATTTTCTTTTCTAAAACAAAAATTTATTTTAGATATTCGTACCAAAATGCCGCCCCTAAAATTTGGCGCCCCGGACAGGGGTCCGGAATATCCGGCGCTAGGGCCGTCCCTGAGCATGTGATCCGGGCAAATGTCAAAATGAGTGAATGCTTGCAGTGCTTCCGGCCTCTAATAAAATGAGATACAAATTTTCTAAACTGTTTCCAACCTTCCGCCCCAAACAATAGAGCCGCCGACCCTAACGAACTGCCTCTTTTGTTTTGGCAAAAGCGTAATCACTCCCCAGACCTTGTTGAGGACTTGTACCAGTTGTGCCTCTACCTGCTCAATCGTGGCAACTCGCAGTCATTGTCCCTGTCCACTAGGGCGTGTCGTTCGCCAGCTGCCTGCTAGAGGGAGCTGGTAACGATCTCCTCGTGTGTCCAGTTGCCATCGGACGCTCGGTAAACATAAATAATTAACGAACTGCAGAAGGGCCTTTTAGATAGAATTTCGCAGTCGTAGAACAAGCGACAGAATGGCTTCTATAAAAGTGGGAGAATTTTCATTCAGCTATAAATTTTGTTGTTTCGGAGGTAATATTTATTGTGAAATCGCTTTAAACGAGCGACGCTGTTGCCTCCATTGGGTTTGGGTAATCTCAAGCAATCTGAAGCCGCGAAATTAGAATCTTAGTTGGGGAAAAATAATTATCCTTTCCACCACTTAAGGCGAATTCGTTTAAACAAACTCTTTCAATGAACCACCTAATTATTATGTGCATGTCAGAACTCATTGTTTAGATTTCATTCATGAAAAGATTGAAACGGCTCGTAATATGATGATTTACGTACAAATTTTAATATAGCAGACGTGGAATAAATCTCATTAAACGTCTCATTAATGCATGATTCTTCTCCAAACAATTAAGAAAATCTTTGAAATTCCTTTTCATATGCCAAAGTTTAATGAAGACGGTATAAAGCGGATTATTGAAAGCTTATGAAAGAGTTTCGATATTGCTCTTTTAATAACTGTTATGTGGGAAACTGTAAGCGAATTAAATGATAGCAGCAAATCTGTTTGCGTAACAATATTTTACAGGGCTGATTAGGTAACATCTTAATACATCTAGAAAGTCAGTAATTAAGTTTTGTGTGAAAAAACACATATTTTTTTTTCTCACTGTAGCTTTTAGTCAGACGGCAAATATTATGGCTAAGAATAATTTAAACACCTTTTCAAGCATAATCCATTAATTTAAAATCGAAAATACGCTTTACATTTTAATCCACCTTATTTTTAGTAAAGTTTCCAGTTAAGTAAAAAAAGAAAAATAATGCATCGAAAAAATTATCGCAAAGTACAAAATAAACTCAAAAAAAATAAATAAATAAATAAATAAATAAATAAATAAATAAAAAGATTGAATGAATGTCGGAAAATTAAAAATTAAAAAGTAAGATTTTGAGAAGAGAGAAGTGTGTATCTGTTGGTCTGTTGGACTATCGGTTGGTTTCTAATAACTTTTGAATGTGCTGTCCAATTCGATTTTTTTTTTATTAGAAAGATCAAGGACACTTCATTCTCATTCATCATTTTTTAAAAAATTTGAACAATTTTTCTTTCAATTTTGAACAGTTCAAAAAAATTTAGCATCAGCGTCTGCGTGGAAACTTAAGAACAAAATAAATCCCGAACTTAACAATAGATTTTCTTCAAACACACTTTGTTGGAAAAAGCTCTCAATGAAGACAATGTATACTTTTTTTAAAAATTTAACTGCTTTAGGCTATTTTTGAACAGTTTAACAATTTTTTACATTAATAACAACACAAAAAATCATTTTTTTTCGCACCAAAAAATTGAGTTTTTGGTAGTCTCAATTTTTATTTTTTAGATATAGAAATGATTTATTAATTCTAATTGAAATACCATATCTCTTAGATTTAACAGTGACACAAGTCAGAGATAAATATGACTGTATGAAGAAATGAACGCAATGTGTAAATGTTCTTACAAAAGACGCGGAATTTGTTGGAAAAATGACCAACTACGGACGAATCATTATAGGGACTCCGACTCCTCAATTGCGAATTTAATAACTCCACATCCATAGCAGAAATGCAGGATCGGGGGATTTGCTTCCTACTGTTAGAATTTTAAAACCTTCTATTCCCGACATAATTTACAAATTATTTGTATTCGTTCGTTTTTAAAATAAATGTTGAGCATATGGACACATGTGTCTTATGATATTTAAAGTGTGTTGAAGTGCTTCGGTCTCGTGTATCAAAAATAAGGATGAAGGAAGAAAAATCTTTAATTATATATACTTCTCATAATTTTAAGTACAGTCGAGCCCGCTTAATGGAATAGCCATTTTGCCAAGAAAAAATTATTCTAATAAGCGGGATATTCAATTATCCGGGATCAAAATAATACCTTGAAATGGTTTGGTACATTGAAATTGTATTATATTAAGCGGAATATTCTTTTAACTTATATTCCAATAAGCGGGCTCGACTGTATGTTTGTTGTAATTTTTGATATGGTAAATTTCCCATCGATTACTTTTACTACTCATTTTCTGACCAAGTTTGTTTATTTTTTCTCGTGCAAAGAATGTGCATTCTTACCTCACCCCCATTCTGTTTTTACTTCCCCCCAAAAATCCTCAAGTACCAGAAGAAGAATTGGCTTTTTGTTTTGGGCAAAAGCTGAAGTTGTATCGCTCTTATAAAGATTTCCCATTAACGGAGGCTTCGAGAAGACGCACTGTTTCCGGGATTAGCGAAGTAGGTGCCCCCCATTCCCCCTCCCCCCACGGGAGACGTTGGGGAGGTGAGGGGGGGGGGAGATTCGACCGTTGAGGTGATGACCAACAGGCTAGACGCCGGGCAAAGGGCTACAGTGCCATCTTGCGCCAAGGCATCTTTTTAATTAACGGGCTTTGGCAGAGTCAGCGTTTTTCTCTCCCGCGCAGGAGAATGAATTGTGATGGCCGCCCTTCATTGCATTGGGCAGTAATGCCCGTGGTTATATTTTAGACTAGCAGTACCCGCACGGCGATGCCCGTGCAATAAATGGAAAGAAAGTCAACTGAATAAATTTTAATTCACTCCAACCCTCTAAAGTAAAATTATTACATTCTTCACTTTTAATTAGCTTCACAACACTTTAAATTTCACTAAAATTCCTGTTAAATTTTAAAACAATTCGCTAAATAAATCAAAAAGACATTAAGTTAAGTAAGTAACAGGAGATATTAAGTATTCCAAATTATTCAATTTTCAAGGCTTAACTCTTTACGCAAATTTGAACCGCTATGTCACTTCAGGGACGAAAGAGCAGTTTGTCTGGAAAATGGACCTAGTGTTTCAGTTTTGGGTATAGGGTTAAGCCTTGAAAATGGACTAAATTTGAGTAATTAATATCTCCTGTTCTAATGAACAGAGAGAAATGTGCAAAAACTTTTCTTTTGCAGGAAAAAACCCCTTTCCAGCGATGCATAATGTAATGGGGTGGGGGAAAGTCCCCCCCCTCAACTGTGCCGGATACACCAAAAATGAGACTAATTAATTAATTTAAAAATAACTAATTTGAAATTTAGAGTTCGGCTTTCGAGGCGCATTTCACGGGGATACGTTCAAATTTTGTGACAAGTTTCAGGTTTGTAGGTGCTGTGGGGGCTTCTGGCCATCGGTTACAAATATACATATACAAACAGTTCCAGTCATCTTTATACAAATGGATTTCAATACCTTGAGTATTCGGGTCGCTTGTGATGATTGCTGGAAGACGATGTGGGATGCTGCGAAGAACTTAAATTTCTGTAGTTGTGACCATTGGTTCCCTTAATTTTTTACGGTTCAGATTTTTATTAGGGTTGGTAAAGATTGGTAAATTTTGACGATCGGCAATGATTGTTGGATGCCCATTTATTGTTGCCTCTCCTTTTTTCTTCTAACTTCTAATCAACACATTTTTCTTGGAAAAAAAAAAAAAAAACTTCTAAATGAACAAAGAAATTACTCTTTAAACTGCCACTAAAAATTATCCATTTAAATAAAGGTTAATAAAACTATATTAATGTCATTAACGTTAATTGTATAATCAAGTGTCCATTGTGAAATAGCAAAATTATTGCATGTTTTAAGAGAAATGTTTGTTGTCAACTTTAATTGGCGCGAGTGGCTACTGGGTGGTGAATGATGCTAATACTTTTAGTCGCCATTTTTTTTTTTACTTTGTCACCATATGGTCTGTGATGACCAATCTTTATCAAACACAGTAGATTATTGAAATCCGATATCTATTCATTTCAGTTGTATTTGTAACATTACCAATAATTTAATCAAACCCTTTCTTTCAATATCATTTGTGGGGTGATTGCGGATACAGAAATCTTAATTTACAAAGGATGAAAATAAAAAGTGTACTAATGTAAAAATTGCTAATCATGTGTCTTGATGAAATTTTCGTTTGAATTGTAAATATTTTGTTATTCTAACAAAGTGAAAGAATCGCATTTTTTCCGTAGAGAATGGAGAGAAGAAACGATACACAGATATGTGAAACAATTTTTCTTGTTGTTTTCTCTTCTTTTTCTTCCTCTCCATCAGCATGAATTTTGCTCTTTATTTCTTCACCAGTTTATTGTACTCGATGACGCAGTAAAACACAAATATTACAAAAATGGAAAAATTTCTCGTTCTAATGCTACCTTTATAGTATGCATCAGATAATAGCTTCTCAATTCAAATAGCTAAAGCAATATTTTTTTTAAATTCAGCATTGAGGATGCATTGTTGAACTAATGTAATCTTCAGGGGTGCAGTGGGCCAACAGTTGGAAACCATTAGGGGGGGGGGGACCAGTTGGCAAAATATAGTTAAACATCATTTTACCTATAGTTTTTGCACCGACTTCAAAACGTATGTTTAAATATAGTATCGATGGTGTTCAAAGAATAAAATTACTTTTTACATTTTAGAGCACTTGCCGATTAAAGTTCTGAAGACGGTTCAATTTTTTTTTTTTTTCAAAAATATTTTTCTTTTAAATTTAAACTGCAGTTGGATGTACTTGGAAACTTTTGACAGGTATAAAAAGCTAGTTAATTTTTATTTTTTAACTTTCCTATTATCACAGAAGGGGGGCGGGGTGAAAATTTTATCCTTCATTTATTTGTGTAAACAATTATTCTTTAAGTAAAGCAAGCAAGTTAGTTTTTTAAAAAGGAACATCATATGAAATCTTCGAAGAAAATAAAGGACATTAATACTCATACGACATCGCTTTGGGTATAATTTAGTGCTAATATTTCGAATCCACGCCAAAATTTTAATGCTGCATCTAAATTTGCTCAATTCTGCTGTTTGGATGACAATGGTAGCTCTGATCTAATTCTGTCAGCCTGCTGAGTATTAAGAGATGAGTGTTGTATATATTCTTATTATGCCCAGCAAAATTTAAGCCTGACAATACAAAACGGCTTCTACTATTTAGGCTTTAATTTCCTTCAAATCGAACACTTAAGTTCATTCAGTGGAATCCCCTCCCCTCTTCCGATTAAAAAAAAAAAACCTTTCCCCTCTTTTCTTTTTCGAACACCCTTCACTACTTCATTGCCATAGAAAGATGGCGGCCATGAAAAAAATAAATAAAAGAAGAAGAAAGGAATAGTAGGGAATAGAGAACGATAAAAAAGAAAGAATAGAAAACAGGAATAAAAGAATAGGGGGAATAGCATCGATTGCAAGGGCTAACAGAGGCTCGTGAGCGGAGAACGTTATTTTCTTGCTTCTGCATCCCCCTTTCTACTTTTTTTATTATTATTTATTTATTTTTTTGTTCCTCTGCTTCCCTCTTTACTCTGTGAACGCCCCCATAAGTCGCTGACCAAAGGAAGATGGAGATAAAAAAAATATAATAGATAAAAAAAAATGGTTCAGGGTGGCGGGATGAGTTGGAATCCCAGGATTTTCCTTTTGCGAATGGCATCGTAAGAGGGTGGACGCTTGGCCGATCCTCCAATATGCAGACGATAATTTCTTCCTTCATTCCTTCTTGCTCTTTTTAGTTTCAGTTTGTGTAGAGTTCTTTTAATATATCTAGTTCAATTATTACATTGGTCGCAAAAAACGTTGGATAATTAAGGCAAATTTTGTGGTATATTTCGGCAATAAAGTTTCTTCATTCGAAATTGCAAAAGTTGTAAAATTTAGCACTTCTTTTCATTATTAAGGGAAAAATAAATATTCTTTTATAATAATTATAATAAAAAATAAATTAAGATGAATTTAATTTAAAAAATTTTAAATAATAATATATTTAAAGAAAAAAATGAATTTGACCTTAAAATTAATTTTTTTTTTTATTAATGCCAGATTTTTTTTTTTTTTTTTTGCACTATTAGCAGTTTTATGACTTAATACTTCTTTTATTCAATCATACTATTCATAATGATTGCTCATGTTGTGAACTAGGATTGTTTTCAAACACCAACCCCCCATCATCCCCCCCCCCCCCAAAAAAAGGACTTTAATCAACTCTATATTTCCAGTCTTTGTTCAATTTTATTCATGCAACAGTTTGTAGTTGAGAGCATACAGAACTTTTTAGAAACATCATTTGGGGGGGGGGGGGACATATGTTTTGGAGCCTAATATCAGCGTGTTAAAAGATCTAGTTTGCTTGCTTCCGAAATTCTCAATATTCCAGAATTATTCCAAAAATAAATAAATAAATAAATAAAAATAATCCAGGGTTATTTCCTCTCACTCAACTTCTGTGAGTATTTTGCATCTATTGCTGATGTTCTTCTTTTCGCGGTGGCAGCCCTCAAATTGCAGAAATCACCAATCGCTCCGCCAAGATTCTTTCATATGTCAAATGTCTCGTTCGACAAGGGGTTTAGGATTTCTCCCCTGGGTTGTCATAAATTCACTTATATCATTTAAAATGATATTTTCCCTATACATTCAATGCGTTTTTCTGACCATTTCAGCAGGAATGATATTTGACTCTACTGTTTTGTGCTGTTACACTCTGCATCATGGTATATGCAGATACTGAACTTGGAATATTTTGGTCATGGTGATTAAGTGACTGTATGTGCAAACTGAAGCTTTTTAACCTAATTATATTTTGAATTGGCAGTTATGATACATAGAAGTTTTAACATGTAGAGTTATCATAATCCACTATTTTCAGTCCACTTCATAAAGGTTTTTTTTATTATTAAATGTAATCTTTCCCATAACATCCTAAATCCGATTGCTGTCTGGTGCGTCTATTACAAGTTAGTTGAAATATTTAGTTAGTTAATTCAAGATAGTTGATAATGATTCGATGACCTTTCGTTCAGTCAAGATGTGAGTCAAAGCCATTTGAAGCATTATTTTTACTACTTGAAACATCCTGGTTTCTTATATTGCTATCGTTCAGTCGCCTTATTTGAAGTTGAGTAACCATCTTTTTCTATTTTACGTATCGCAGCTTGATCTAAATATCTTTGTGCTCTGCTTGAAATAAGAAAGTAGTAAAAACAACAACTTCTGTTACAATTTTCAGGACAGGTTAATCGCATCACATAGGAGCTTTGCTGAACAATCAAAGTCAACTTCACGCTGACAGAATGATGTAATGAATGGACGATAGCTTCTTACGTTGGCGTAGGTTCAGAACTGGCTCCAGTCAGTAGAGCGTCCATGTCGCATAATTATGCAGCGTGTAGAAGATCCCTTGAATGATCGTTTGGCCTTGAGTATCATTGGAAAAATTAAATCCTTGTTCCGTTTCACATCGCAGAGTGCCTAGGTGCCTCTTTGGTGGGTAACTGGTAGTCAAAATTAGAATGGTTATCCATAGCACTTCAAATTCGGCGTTACGATATTTTTATTTAACGTATTCCAGCCAAAATGTATCTTTATATAGATTTCATTTAACATGCTCCATTATGTAGAAATTTCTTACTCCATTAACCATGGAAAACCATGGAAAAGTACGTACTCCATTAAATTCTAGTCAAAGATAGAAAATAGGTTTCAAATAAATGACTACCCAAAGCTCTTTTTTCTTTTGTTGAAAATATTTGTAAATAGAACTTCCGAAATCTTCTCCCAGTGATTTCAGAACTACCTTGTATAATCTCATTCGTATAGATATCTCTGTGCGAAATTTCGATCCGTCATAGCTCTAAACAATCACTGAAAAGATCCCAGAATAAATCCTCGTTTCTCTCAAAGTTCTAGATACGTGTCTGCGGATTTTTTTCACCATTAGGTAGGATAGTTTAACCAGTATATGTATACATACATACGCACACATATCTCATGTCCCTGAAGCTGCCGATAGCTCAACAGACAACCACCACAGCTGTGGACCTCATTTGCTACGCCAACACGCTTCAAAGCATCTTCTTTCTTTCTTCTCTTTTTCATACCCCTCCTCCTCCAGAGATAAAAAAAAAAGTGAAGAAGAAGAGCGGGAAGAATAAAAGAAAAGGAGGATGGAAATAGAGAGGAGATAAAAAAAAAGAAAAAGAGCCAATTGCAGGAATATCGGGGCCTCGTAAAAGCTTGGACGCATGGCCGGCTAATTGCGCGCGCTTCTCGAGGAACAATAGAACAACCGATCGGGCCCTTATGGAAGAGGCTGAGGGGGATGAGGAGGTCACGTGATTCCGACTCGTGGCAAACAGTGTCGAGCAAGCCCTTAGGGATTCTCCGCTAACTGGCTTTTAGCTAAAGGAGAGGGGACTGACATGTTTAGGAGATGCGTCTTCTCCTTTTGGTCCCTTCCCCGCCGTCACCCTTCCCTTTTAAGGATGGGAATTGTACCTGAGAGTGAAGGGGTAGAGCCCCGTTCACCGGATTGTGGCGGTTGCGTTTTCAACTTGTGCAGAGCCCGGCTGTAACTTTTGAGGGGAGCCAACTTTAATTTGGAGCCCCACCCCCGGCCCCCCTCTTCTCTCAGATTTTTTTCAGTGAAATGTTGATAGTGAAATTAGTTTAGTGAAATTTGGTTGCCTCAACTTAATCTAATAGCTTCTTAATGAATTTTTACCCTTTCTTTCTGTTATTGCTTGGAATGTAATTTACAATGAAGGAAACTTGTAGCAGCTCACTCGTTCCAGATCGAACAATGTGAACTGAAATTGTTAAAGGAAATATTAGTGGCACCATTCCGAAATACATTTGTTATAAAATTCTTAAGAAAATTGGGCATAAAAGTTACAAGAAATATTTTTTAAAAAATTGACTGCAAACGTGGGGGACCCTTCAAGTTAGTGCCCTGTGTTTGCCTTAATCTATCCCTGATGTTGTGTACGCGAAAATAACGTATTCTGAGATAACTGTTAAGATCCTTTACATGCTCTTTGAGATAGACTGACTTGATTTACTTGACAAGATAAAGAGAGCAGTTTAATTAACTATATTTCCTGATTTCATTTAAAACAGAAAACTACATTCGTAATTTTTTTAAAGTTTAAGCTTCACCAAAAATAAACTAATGATTTTCGGTACTCTACGAGAGTTGTAGAAAATTTAAATGCTGTTGTAAATAGTTTCTTATATATGAACAAGTGCAATTTGATAATCTGACTGTCATTAGATCACACACTAAAAAATGAATGTTGTTTTTACAGTATAATACAGTTAATTTTGAAGTAATAAACGGTGAAAATTTCTAATTTTACAGTTTATTACTGTGCATTTTACAGTTTTAAACTGGAACCTCGGCTTCCAGTATTATACTGTTGTTTATGCAGTACAATATTGCTAAATTTCATGGTAATAAACTGTAAAATCTCTAACTTAACAGTAATAAACTGTAAAATTGCTAGTTTTACAGTTTATTACTGTGCATTTTACAGTTTTAAGCTGGAACCTCGGCTGTCAGTGTTATACTGTAAAAACAACAGTTCCTTTTTGGCAGTGTATATTTCTTGCTTCATTCTAGGTTTATTGATATTTGCATCATTCCTACCGTTATTTCAATATTTTCCAATGCAAGTGCAATCAAATACGATTAGAATCTATCATTAACAAAGTAGTAATAATAATAATGCTGAACGTGTTAAACATTTTCCAAAAAATAAATATCAGTACAAAACGTACTCTAGTTTTTCAATTTTGGATTAACATAATATTGCTATCTAGTTGTAGTTTCAGACGTAGCATTGGGTCCTTTGTTAAAGGAGTGAGTGCTCTTGTTATTATTAATTTGAAACGAGTGTCCTCCGCCCAACTCATTTATTGTAATTGACACAGTTAATGCTGTCATTTAAATTAAGCATTGATATTACTGTATTTTAGTATTGATGTTTATCAATTTTAGCCAAAAGAGCTATTTCATAGAAAGCATTTATTTCGCTTTCTTTTAAGACTGCTCTCTAAGAATTGCTTTCATTTAGATACCACTTGAGCTATTATACTTTATGGCAGCTCTTTCATACACTGTAAAAAATGAATGTTGTTTTTACAGTATAATACAGCTAATTTTATTAAAATAATAAAATGTAAAAATTTCTAATTTTACACTAATCAAATGTAAAATTGCTAACTTTACTGTACTAAACTGTAAAATTGCTAATTTTACAGTAATAAACTGTAAAATTGCTAGTTTTACAGTTTATTACCGTGCATTTTACAGTTTTAATCTGGAACCTCTGCTGCCAGTATTATACTGTTGTTTTTACAGTATAATACAGCTAAATTTTGCGGAAATAAACTGTAAAATTTCTAACTTAACAGTTAGAAACTGTCAAACTATTAACTTTACAGTTTATTACTGTGCATTTTACATTTTTAAATTGGAACCTCGGCTGCCAATATTGTACTGTAAAAACAACAGTTATTTTTTTGCAGTGTATAATTAATTCTACAATAGAAAAGTCATCCAATTATTCACCAGTAATTTAGAGCCCCCACACCAAGGCTAAGGCAGAAAAAGCTTAGTTTTTATCAGATGATATCTACCTCCAGCTCAGTTACTTCATATTCCAGACTGATGAGTTCTAACAAGAATGAAACTGCAGTTTCTGTGTAGGTTTAAGAGCGGGTGGTACATTGCATATCCAATTATGTTTTGGCAGAAGTTTAAAATTAGCATATGTAGCTTCTTCCAATTATTGAACACGGTAAGCCCTACGGTAAGGTTTTCATTAAAATTCTTTGATTAGAGAACTGTTGGAAAAAAGGTGCTTGTTTGAAGTATTTTATCATACGAAAGCAGGAGGACAAAAAGGCCTTTAACTATGGGCAGTTGAATAGATGAAGTCACCTAATGCAAATATCTATTCTTACTAGAAAAACGAGATCTTGTGCAGAACGGTATTAAATTTTATGAACGTTTCAGCTTAAGAGCTTCTGTTAAAAATTAAATTAAAAAAAATATTTAAATCACGGTACGCATTGAAAACAAAATCATTGTACGTAAGAGAAAATTAACTCAGTTAAAATAAATATAAGGGTAGTCACTAGTCATGACCAAAAAGCCCACCCTGAGGGTAAATTCTCGCTGTGCTACTGGCAGTTTCGGGTATTCGGAGAAGTTTGGCCTCAAAACATGTGCGAAAACAGGGCACAGAGTTCAGTTGCTTACGGAGGGAGGAGGATTACGGTGCAAATTGTGCCATAAAATTGGGGGGGGGGGGCGGATTTTTAAAACTAATTTATTTAAATTATTTTTATTAATTTAAATTATTTATTTTATTTCTTTATTATGAATATTTTATTTATTTATTAATTTTTTGTGTGCGTGTGTGCATGCTTGGAATGTCTGGAAGGGAAAAAATGAAATTCTATTCTGCGCATAATTTGAACTTTTAAAAAATTAATAATATATAAAAAAAATAATAGTTATAATTGAAAATAAATAAATAAATAATATTTTAAAAATAAATAAAACAAGAAAGAGGGGTAAAAATAAAAATAAAAAGCACAAAAGGGTTGTGAAAACTTTTGGGGCAATTTGCGCCATTGAACTTAGTGGGGGGGGGGGGATAGGCACCCCTGTGTTTGACTGAGGTTTTTTGATTCTTAAGACTTCAATGTGCAACAAACATTCAACCACAACTCTTATAATATTGAAATGAAAGAAGGCTACCCTTCGGAAATGAAATCCTGGCTACGTCATTGGTGCGACACATGCGTATCATGTTCATAAAAATAACTAACACAAGAGATAAAACTTACTTTTAAGCATTTGAAGATAAAACTGACATTCCAATAATAGTTAACGGTTTCTTTTCATGCAGCTTCACATTGCTCGATGGATCAAAGTTGTTCGCGTGGATAACCTTTGTTGCCAATCTTTCATGAATCCCTCTGAGCAATAAAGCGCCATTATGACACCTTTACTTACCGCCATTTTGGAATAATTTGCTTCAGTCTAAAATAACTTTAGATAAAATAATGTATGTGTATATCAGACAGGGACGTCATTTCAACATTTTCCAGGGGGGGGGGGGGGCAAAGGGTAAAAACATAATGCAATTTCACCAGAAAACAACAAAAACCACGCCCACTTATAAGAAAATACATTGATTTCTCAAAGTCAGGGGGGGGGGGAATTGACCCCCTGCTGTCCCTAAATGACGGGCCTGATATCAGACCTGTTTTTTACCTACTTTTGTTTCATCACGTCTTGCAGATATAAAATTATCACGAAGAATATAGGAAACCAATCATGTCTCACGGATAGTAAAAATAGGTATAAATGGGTTTGGGTATATTGCAAAACAAGTTAAACATGTTCTTAAATGATAAATTAACATCAACGAAAATATAGGAAGTTGCATTTGAAAAGTATTGTTAGCAAGACTCAGCTTAAAAAAAAAAATAAATACATTAATTAATAAAAGGTGCAAAATAGGAAGCAATGATTTTGCAAAGAAGAACTAAAATAGTATCTATTAATTTCAAGGGTCTCTTTCTCTATACGCCAATAGTTTTAGTAAGCACTAGGTCACCATAATTCGCACATGCAAATAAAGTACCATATCAGGACTAGCAGTATGGTTACAATGAAGGGTTCTCGGGGTTGGATGTCATTGAGATGTGCGTATTTACGAGAATGGTATCATTTATACAACACGTAATAACTCTATTTTTTTCTTAAAAGAAATATATTATTGTTGTTAGTGTTGTTATTATTTTGCTATTTAATGTTTTGACAGTTAAAAATGAATATTTGAAAGTAATTAGATCTTAAGATAAATATGAACAAGAAGTTCTGTCAAGAACTCACCGGCATTCTAGCATCTGATCAATATTATCTTGATTATCTGAGACTGAAAATTATGTTAAACATACCTTTTTAGCACGTAAAGCTGATTTCTAAATGCAAAATATACCAATCTCATCAGATGAAATAGACACGTAAAAAGTAAATAAACGAATAAATAAAGTTTTTTTCGCACCTTTTAGAGAATGTAACTGTTATAGTTCTTCCGTAAAAAAAAATTCCTCAATCGTTTTCAATAAATAAATAGATAAATAAAAGTACAAAGAACATACACAGAAAGGAAAAAAAAAACTCGTTCGTTAATAAAATGTCTCGAATTTCATTTTTAATCCGTTGCCAGTTGTAAAATATAAATAAAGAATAAAATGCTCTCGCGAATGAAAAATTTTTGTTACAAAAAAAATCGTCTGCTAAAAAAAATAATAATAAAAACAAAACAGACAAATAAATAAACAAACAAAAAATCGTCTGCACAGTCAGTCATTTTTTTTTCTGAGCCTGTATTTTTGCCATGTTTACGGAGTCGGAGTCGGAATCAGTCCTCACAGAAGATTATCCAGAAAAGTACTTTATACATGCATTATTTATCAAAACCATTTCCTTACAAAATTAGTTTGAAGGAAATCCGGCTTTAAGCTCAGGATCTACATGTAACTTAAATTTCCCCGTAGGAGCTAATGTTAAGTTTTTTTCTGAACGGTTCAACGTTGAACAAAAAATGGTTCGAATCAAAAAGTGAACTATGGGAATGAGAATCTCCGAGATCTTTCGAACAAAAAAAAGTTTATTCAAGTCGGAAGGTTCACTTAAAAGTTATTAGGTGGGGAAAGGTTGCTTGAACGGTTCAATGTTGAACGAAAAAAATTTCAAAATTTAAATATGGTAATGAAGTATCCTTGCTGAGATCCTTCATACAAAAAAAAAAGGTTGTTTAAATCCCACTGTTCACTCAAAAGTTATTAGGGGCCTGTTTGAAGGGAGCTTATTTGAACGGTTCAATGTTGAACGAAAAATTGTTCAAATCGAAAATGTAAATACGGGAATGAAGTATCCTTGATAAGATCTTTCCAACAAAAAAAAGTTTGTTCAAATCGGACTGTTCACTCAAAAGTTAGTATCGCGGGACCGGTTGTTTGAACGGCTCAAAGTTAAATCAAAAATTGTTCAAATCAAAAAATCAAATATGGGAATGAGCTGTACTCGCCGAGATCTTTCCAACAAAAAAAAAAAAAATTGTTCAAATCGGAATGTTCATTCAAAAGTTATTAGGGGGGACAGACAGACAGTCAAACCGACAGACCGACAGACGCACAAATTCCCCATCTCAATACCCTACTTTCCAATTTTTAATTTTTCAATATTCATTTTTCTTTTTTATATCTTTTTGACTTTTTTTTTGGATTTGGCGATATTTTTTTGACTTGGCGATATTTTTTGGACTTGGCAATATTTTTTAGATGCATTAAGCCACTTTGGGAAAGTAGGCTAAAAAGGAAGAGATTTCTAGTGCTACAATTTCGGTTGGGGAGTGGGATAATAGGCTCGTTTAGCTATGGACGAACTTCTTGTCAACGTATTCGAATTGAAATCTTTGCGCACATTCAATCTTATAAGAGTAGGACTAATATCCTTCAAAATTTTTGCTTTAACGGATGAATTGTGAAGTAGCTTAAAACAAGAAAGAGCGTAAGTGACAACATTTTAAGTATGGATATAACTAATACTAATAAAAAGCCAAGGTAGGTTCTGCTGTTTATATCATAAATTATCAAAACTTTTCAATGAAAGCCTACATTGGATGTGAGCTTTGGATTCGTTTTACTCAAAACTTAAAGGTCCACTGACATTCCCTTGCTTCTGTCTGCCTAAATTATTGTTTACGATTAAATACTATCAAGAACAGAGAATTGAGTAATCAAAGTGAAAGGTTATTTTTTTCCCCCAAATTTTATCGAATTGATCATATTTATTTATTTATTTTTTTTGTGAAGCTGTTGTTATTTGTATTTTTGTGGAAACTAGCATGCAAGCTCCTCCACAATTAAGAACTGAACCTTCTCAAGGAAT